>VDFB02138428.1:225353-261824 GCA_007258455.2 Sequoia sempervirens
AATATTTATACATTAACAAAAATATTGAAAAATTAAACATAATAATATAATATATTATATATTAAATACATAAATCAGTAAGAGATTATCATAAATTGTATATTATATATTACATTATAAACTATATTGTATACTATATACTAAATTATAAACTTTATTGCATTTTTTAAATCATATATTATAAATTGTATAACATTTTTTCAACTCTATATAGAACATATTGGATATCGGATTCAAATCGGATATCCGATATTTCTGACACAAAATTAATACCTAGGGATTAGGCTCGGGCTTGCTTTGTATTTTGGTTCGGACCTGCCAATCCTAAGAAGTCAACACAAAAAACGTGTTTAACAACTTACCTTGCTTTTCTAGACTTTGTGCATATGGCTGACGACTTTTTTTTACCCAAAATTGATGAAACGAAAATGGTTTGTAAAGGAGCTTCTCAGCTTTCCACCAATATAAATTATACTTTAGTTTGAATCTAATAAATAATTATTATTCATTTTCTATTAGAATTATGACTAAAGTCCCGATTGATAGCCTAATTGAAAAAAATTTATAACTTTCAAACGGTATCACATTTTTGAATCCAAAACATGTGTCACATTCTATGCTTTGTATACTATAGGAAAAAGAATTTCATGAAGTTTGACCAAGTTAAGGTTGTCGGACATCATGAGTTTTTTTATTTTTTAAAAGTTGTAATTAAAATTTATAATTAATTATTTACTTGGAAAAAAAATACAAAAAACATGCATCACATCTGGACATGAGTCCTCTACTTATATCTAAAATATTATAAAAAAATATTATGATTTTATTATGGTTAGGGTGGTCAGACACACCTACTTCTTATTTTTTCCCTGAAATTTAAGTACTACTGCATTGAAATTTCAATTTTTCACCAAATAGATTTTTTTTTTAGAAAAATAAACCTAGTAGTTTAAAAACTACATTCAATTTTCCATAGATTCTATTCTTACATATTTTTGAAATAATATAGATAACTTATTCATATTTTTATGTGAAGTTGCATAACTCTAATTTTTCTGAATTTTCATTGCCACTTAAGGGCCTGTTTTTTCCATGATGATCATGCACATACCCAAAGATCGGTATTCAATACCCAACTTATCTGCAATTTGTTTGGGCACAATAGAACTACTAGACCTATTGAATACCTGGAATACTAAGAGGGGGTGTTGAATCCCTATTCCTTTAAACCACTTGAACATTTAAACATTCATTCCACATAACATGTTCAATCTGTAGTAATGAAAGAATTATGAAAACATCAAACAACATCACATAACACATGAACACTAGAATTTTTATGTGGAAAACCCAAAAAGGGAAATACCACGGTGAGGATTAGCTCGCAATATAGTATAATCGGTTATAGTATATTACAAAAGTGTTCACTACAAGTGGATTCACTACCCACTGAAAGAAGAAAATATAGAAGATAATTTTGGATCACAGCCTAGTTTGAACTATTATAATTTCATCTAACATATGCATGAATTATAGTTCCTTTAAAGCTCAAAATAATGACTTAATACACTTCATATTGATCTGCAATAACACTTTTCCCTACTCTAAATTCCAATCACACTTGCAAAATTCACATCAACTATACATCACATCCATACATCTCTTATCAAAACAATGAAAAATAACTCACATATATATTCATTTTATCCACAAACACTTACAACATCAATTAGGTCGGCCTAATTAGATGTATCATACCAATTATACCTTGTCAGCTTAACATACATACATACAAACTTCACGCTAAGATTCAAAACTAATAATAATTCAAAAATAGGTTAGAATGGACCCAAAATAGCACCTACATAATTGATCAATACATATTCAAATTTTGCAATACACAAAACTCATTAGGTTTGCACCAGTAATGACAATAATTTTTTTCCAACTGTACAACCAAAAATAGATACGTAGACCTCCAAACTCTATGCCATTTGGATTACACATTCTAATGATACCTCTCAACATCTCCACAACTAGATCCTAATCTGTAGAGAAGTGCGGATTCACCAAAAAATATGCCTTGAACTAGAAAACACCTGTTACTACCAGACTAATATATTATCACTCATAACTTCTTCATCAAAAGCCAAAATAATATGAAACTCTAGAATTAGGTTTCTCTATCATCTAAAAATTATACATCAAAAGTGTAGAGTAAGATATTACACAACAGACGAATGTGGACCAAAATACTGGATGTTCTATACACAAAATTACTTGTGTTGACACAATCAATTTTTATGCCAACTGTCTTCACTGGATCAAACCTTCTTTCAAAATGCCCACTAGGTTACCACCTTCAAACATGTTGAATCTATACAAAATGATATGCATGATGGTCTTCATACCAAAATACAATGTTGACATCAATGACAACACTGTAATGCAACACACTTATCCCTCATGCTCATGTTGCAAACAAATGCATCAATGAAAAAATCCGTATTCTTCCAACAATCTCCCCCTTTTTCATT
Organism: Sequoia sempervirens; assembly: GCA_007258455.2. Classification (NCBI taxonomy): domain Eukaryota; kingdom Viridiplantae; phylum Streptophyta; class Pinopsida; order Cupressales; family Cupressaceae; genus Sequoia; species Sequoia sempervirens. Next base: position 227,891 of record VDFB02138428.1, read on the forward strand.
GATGATAACATGCCTTAACTATCTCCCAAAACTATTCTCCCACTTTGACATCAAGGGAAAAGGGAACAAAACATAAGTTTTTCTCATATACCAAAACTCCCTCTTATAGATATGTACATATATACAAGCCAAAAGCTTAACTGACTCCCCCTAAGGGTGCAATCCAACAATAATTTGTACTAGAAAATTTCCTTATATCATCTGCATATGTACACAAAAGTTTGAAACAATAACTGAAATGTATAAAAAAAAGAAATACATTTACCTAGAGGAATAATTTGACTCTTGCAACTTTTCAAGATGGGATTTCCATACTTTCTTTCCTTCTTTCCAAATATTCTTGGAAATGCCAAGCATTTTTCTTTGGGCCTTCAACTCCATCAAGAGTTCTTCATGATCATCTAGAGTGTTGGGTACTTTATTTAGCTTTGAAGTTCTATCAACACTCAATAGGGCACTGGAAAAAGATATGAACTTGGCATTCATCGGATCCTTGAGATTACCAAACTACATTATGATTGTTTCCTTCTAAGCTTACAGTTGGAAGTATTGCTCATGTAAATTCTCAATTGTTGAACTTGTACTTCCATCCAGATCATGTGCCAGATCATAGGCACTGAAAGCTTTATCAATTTGGGACTCAATTTAGTCCATCTCATCTCTAATTCTTTTTGCGAATCCTAGCCACTTCATACAAAATTGAAATAAAACCTTGGCTTCCACCAAACAATCTTGCACACCTTTGAGATTCTCCTAAAAAAATTTGTGTGCATTGACATACTTCTCCATTACATCTATTAGTTTCTTGTCATTTTTCTTTTTCTCCATTCCTTTCTCTAGCTTTCCTTTCAATCCGCTAGCATACTCCTTAAATGAATCAAGTAAAACCTTTAAATTTTTCACACCAGATAGAGAATTGTCAATAATTACATTGGGTATGGCCTCCTTAGAAAAATTTACAACCTCATCAATCATTTCTCCACTCTTCTAATGTGTCTTTATGATTTATTTCTAGAAAAATGCATGCAATATGTTACCCAATTGAAGCTTGTGAAGAGGTGAAATCTTGTTCATGTCCACATAACCTTTCTACATTGGAAGTTTCAATAATTGAGAAAACACTAAAGGTTAGAATTGTAGCTGCATGACAAATTCTTTAAGGAATCTCTAGAGGAATCGAAAGATTCACCAATAGTCTTTACTTCCTCATCTGCAACCTTCTCAATTTCAAATCCTTTTCTTTATCACTAGTGTTAACTGGTGTCTCCATGTCCTTCTTTTCCACATCACTAGATGCATCCTCACTCTTCTTCTCCTTAGACCTCTGCTCATCCCTCCTTTCAAGCATGTCTTCACCAATAGATAGTTATTTATCATCCAGAGGAATGATTCTCTATGTTTCCATGTCCTTCTTTTCCACATCACCAGATGCATCCTCACACTTCTTCTCCTTAGACCTCTGCTCATCCCTCCTTTCAAGCATGTCTTCACCAATACATAGTTATTTATCATCCAGAGGAATGATTCTCTATGTTTCCTTGAGTGTTCTCAATATTTGTCTCAAATACCAGAGGAGGTGTTTGATGTTTTATATTATTATCCTCCTTTGAAGTATTTTCCTTTGCAATGTATTCTTCGATAACTCCTTATTCATCAAAATTCTCTTCTCCTACAATATTTTCTTCTATAATTTATTCCTCTATCACCTTTACTTGCAGAAGATTTTCATCAAAATTATTTTCTGAAATTTCTTCCACTTCCAAAAGAACATTACCTTGCATATTACCTTCTTTAGTTTCATGCTCATGTTGATCATCATCATGTTGTGCTTCCTCTTCAATGTTCACATCCAAAGTAGGCATATCAATATGCATTTATTCTATGCCCTTTGGAGTCATCCCTAATCTCTGTGCTAGTTCTGCAACCTTCTCTACAATCTATTTCTAGAGCCTCTCAAGATCATTTTGATTTTTTCTCATGAGGGTAGTCACTCGTTGCTTTGTTTTGAACTCCTTACTATATAATTTAGCCAGCGTCGCTTTATTATCTTCGGGGAGAGGTGCAAGAATATTTTCCAATGAAAAATATTTTATCTTTTTATCATCCTCTATAACCTCTTTTCTCCTTGCAAGTAATACATTCCATAGGTATTTAGGCAACTGCTTCTCAATATTTTGCATATTAACTTTAAAAAAACAATGTATTTGATAATTGCTTCTATAATGGTGACTTTTTCCACCTCATCAACATCAATGTTAACGTGGTAGTTTCTTCTAACATCTCATTGTCCACAATCCCATTAAATATAACATCAAGTTTCATAGGGCTATGTGCCCTTGTCAGAGTCTTCTTCTTTTGCTTTCTCTTATCTTTCGGTGTCTTCTTCTTGCTAGATTCTACTTTATTTTCTCTCATTTCTATTCTAAATCCTTCTTTCTCTTTCTTGACCTTTGCTTCACTCTCCATATCGATGATATCAAAATTTTGTTTCTTCACACTAGCTTCTATTTTTCTTTTTTGGACCAATTTTGGTCCTTATTCTTCACCTTTAACATTCACTCCCACATACTACAACCCTTGTGGCCTTTTTCTTCACTCTCCTTCTTGTAGGGCTATTTTGTTGTGTTGCTAGAGTAACCTTTTCCTTTTTAGGCCTCTTTTAGTGTTTAACTAGAGAGGTTTTCTCCTTCATTGGAGTACTTATAGGTTCTTTCATCTTCTCTTCTATAGTAGTCTTAGTCCTAGAGGACTTAGAGGAAACCATAGGAGTGGTAGCTATTCTACCAGATCTCCTAATGATTGATGATCCTTCTGAAGCATCAACCAAGCCTTTAGGTTTCTCTATATCCTCTTTCTTAAAACCAAACATCTCTGCAACTTGTGAAATCATTCTCTCCATAGTTTTTTCTTATTTTTTTTTATCTTTGGTCCATGTGCACTTTCATGGAATTATCTTCATCAGTTCCATACCTCTCTTTAGAGGTGTCCTTAGGTTGGCTTAACATGTAGTATATAGACCCCAAAATATCTTCTTCAGTGATTTTATATCCCATTTTTGGGATCCATACTGTTATAGGATCAACAACCTATATGATGTATTCATCCTTTGTCACTAATATTGTAATTTCATTCTTGGTCTTCTCAACCATTTTCTAGGGAATTATTTCTCTTTCCTTAATTCTCTTCTGGAAAGCTATGAATAATCCCAAAAGAGCCTCATCTTGTGTTCGTACATCTCCAATTCCTCTTAGAAAGTCTTTAATTTGGTGTGCAACTGGTCTTCCTTTTAATTACACCACACTCTTTGTTTCAGGGAGTTCTCTTAAGAAGTAAAACAACAAACATATGATCAATGTACCATATTTCAAAGGATATTTGGAATCTTTTGTCTTTTGAAAATTATCCATTAGTTGTGCTCTCAATAGCTCACATAAATCAAAGTTCGTACCATTCACCACCATTTCATATGTTGTGTTAATTACAGTGGCCAAAACTAAATTCTCTTTGTTAGAGAAGTAGATCTTGTAACTAATCATCATTGCGGCCTACTTGACTACATGATTTTTGATGTCCTTGATGGTCAAGGCTCTCCTATCATACTACACACTAATAAGTTTTGTTACAACCTCATTCTTCACTAAATTAAGCAACAAAATGGGTCCAATTGAGCACAATCCTATAACTTCCATAATTACGTCCTTGGTAATCATCCCAAACATCTCTATCCACACAAATTTGTCATGAATACAACTGAATACAATTATCACCCAAGAATCCTCATGGAAAAAGTTGAGAAACCCTTGCCATACATCAAGTTTCTTCATTACCAAATTTTGATATTCAAGTTTTAATGCAAAATCATCATTGGTGAGTTCTTTCACCCATACATCACCCAACTTTGAGTGGTCATACTCTTCCAATTTCTCATGAATATAAATCCTTATGTCTTCAGTGTGCAAGACACCATATGGGACCCTCAAGAATGCATCGTTCGGGTCAACCTCCATAGATTTATTAGGATTTTTCTTAAATTTTGGTCAGGTTCATTCTAAGACCTCAACAACTCTTGAAGTAGCCATTTCAGCTGATTCAAAACACTTTTTGAAAAACTAAGGAAAATGTATACCGTAGATACCTTTTAAATTTCTTTTCGATTAGGGTCGCAAATGCTTCAATCACACTAATTTTCTCTTCATCTTCTCTTCACTCCTTGAATACTCATTTGCAAATGAATTTTGATTAGGTGAAATCACTTATAGGTGGTATTCTGACTTGATTCTTTTGATTACGGATCTACTTGCCATTGCTCTTCTTGTCTTCGGTCTTCTTTTTAACCTGATTTGAAGTTTGATCTATCTTTGAGCTTTCTCCTATCTAAAACCCTAATCCACCTTTGTCTTTAGATCATTTATAATTTGCAGTCTTTTCATCAGGATTTGTAGAAATCATCTTGAATTAGTCTTCATGACTCCTTACTTTCCAAATTTTATCTTAAGGTCACAACCTCTTCTTCAAGTTTTGAGAATTCTTCAAATTTTCTTTTCATTTTTTACATTTAGACATTCTTCAAATCTCTTTACTTCTTCAACTTGTACCTTCAAATTGGTAATTATCTCATTGTCTTGCTTCAACTACTCATTAACTTCCTTTTTTCTTTCTTTGAACTTCTTGATTTTCTCTCTTGATTTTCTGATATATTCATTTGCTTCTTTGAAATTTTATTTTATATCTTTGTTCCCACTTTCATTCCTTTCTAGATCTCCAATAGCTACTCTGAGTTCTCCATTTAGGTCAACCATGCACTCTTCTTCTATAAACCTAACAACAAGCATATCTTCTAGAGGAGTATGAAATATTCTAACAACCATGTGTTCAACCTCCAAGATCTTCCCCAAGCGGTTAAGCTGATTCCAAGGAACCAAGCTCTAATACCAATTATTGAACACTCGAAATACTAAGAGGGGGGGTGAATCAATATTCATTTAATCCACTTAAACATTTAAAAATTCATTCCACATAGCATGTTCAATTTGCAATAATGAAAGAAAGCATGAAAACATTCAACAACATCACAACACATAAACACCAGATTTTTTATGTGGAAAGCCAAAAATGGGAAAAACCACGGTGAGGATTAGCTCACAATATAGTATAACCGTTTATAGTATATTACAAAAGTGCTCACTACAGGTGGAATCATTGTCCAAGTGGACTCACTTCCCACTAAAAGAAGAAAAGATAGAAGAGAATTGTGGCTCACAACCTAGTTTGAATTGTTACAATTACATCTAACATATGCATGAATTATAATTCCTTTAAAGCTCAAAATATCGACATAACACACTTCATATTGATCTGTACTAATACTTTTCTCTGCTATACATTCCAATCACACTCACACAATTCACATCAACTACACATCACATACATACATCTCTTACCAAAGCATCGAAAAAGAACTCGCATATATATTCACTTTATCCACAAACACTTACAACATCAATTAGGTCGGCCTAATTAGATGTATCATATCAATTATACATTTTCAACTCAACATACATACATACATGCTTTGCGCCAAGATTCAAAAATTATAATAATTCAAAATAAGGTCAGCATGGACCCAAAATAACGCCCACATAATGGATCAATACATATTTAAATTTTGTAATAGACAAAACTCATTAGGTTGACACCGATAACGACCTAATAACAAAATTTTCCAACTGTACAACCACAAACAGATACGTGGACCTTAAAACTCTATTCCATTTGAAATAAAAACTCTATTGAAACCTTTCAACATCTCCAAAAATCCACAATGCTAGATCCCAATATGTAGAGAATTGTAAATTCACCAAAACATATGCCTTGAATTGGAAAACACCTATTACTGCCAGAATGATATACTGTCACTCATAACTTCTTAACCAGAAGCAAAACAATATGAAAATATAGAATTAGGTTCCTCTATCATCCAAAAAAATTAGATCAAAAGTGCAGAGCAAGATCTTACACAATGGACTAATGCAAACTAAAAAACTAGATGTCCTATACACAAAATTACCTGTGTTGACACTTAGTCAATTTTCATGTCAACTTCCTTCACTGGATCAAACAATATGAAACTATAGAATTAGGTTCCTCTATCATCCAATAAAATTATATCAAAAGTGTAGAGCAAGATCTTACACAACAAACCAATGTAGACCAACATACTAGATGTCCTATACACAAAATTACATGTGTTGACACTTAGTCAATTTTTGTAGTGACCCTCATTTTGTTCTTTGCTATACTGACAACTATTTGTTTGGATTGAGACAATATGATATTTTTTTTGATGTTGGACTCTCTGCTATGATGATAGTTTAATGGCACTTCTATTATTGGTGTTTTAAGCTTATGTTATGACTAGTATATGGACTTAATTGATTATGTGGATTAATCTTGTTATGTTCATCGTGCAATTATCTAATGATTGTTCTTATCTTGCTTTTAGCAACTGATTATTATGCATTGATGTGTTTTGGTGAAGGGGAATAGTGTTGCATCACTAACTTGTGAGTGCACTACGATGCTACGATTTTCCTTTCACAGTGTTCCTCATTGTATGACTATGTATATGCTCGATTGTGTTGTTTGTTGTAGGTTGCAGGTACCAAGAATCAACTCCACCTGAATTGATAGGTCTGAGCATGCCTTAAACCCAATGGAAATTTTTGAATGGAGATAGCACTTGGTTCCTTCTTTTATGCATCATCCTTGATGAGGATGAGTATCCAATTTTCACACCTTGTCAGTGTTGTCTGTATGTTGGTTTGGTCCGTCATTGTTGTTGTGGTCTTGCTTTTTGACTTCACCTTGTGGTTAGATATTGATTGGTATTTAGTCCATTTTATTTAAATTTAGTCGATTAATGTTATGATTAATTATCATATTAAAATAAAAAAATTTATGTTAAAAGGTATTTTTGATAAATATAAATAAATAAATACTTGTATATAATTATAAGTTATGACAAAATAAAATTATACTATGAAGTTGAGTTAATAAATATAAAATATTAAAGGTGATTATTTAGTTTAAACAAATGAGAATATATTTAGTTGAATGAATATAAAAATAAATATCTAAGATAACTGTAGTGGATAATTAATATAAATAAAATGATCAAATTAAAAGGTTGCATGCAACAACATGCACTCAAGAGTAGTTAATAAAATTGGTTATCTTTGCAAAAGATAAGGGGATGGGAATTAAATCTTGAAACTAATCTTGTTTTTGCTTCCCATGAGTATTTTTCATTATTTGGAAGTTTTCATCTAGTTTCTTGGAGCTAAAAGAGTAAATTGATTGTAAATTTCAAGTGTGGTGGATTCTTGAATTGGAATTCTAAGAAGATTGTGTGGGTTTTTTTTAAGAGATTGGGGTTGTAAGCTAGGAGTTGGGAGCTCAACAACAAATCTTTAGTCTTTTCAAGTGAGAGAAATTAGGTTCCATTAGTTTCTAAATATTATCTCTGTTTAATTTTGAATTGAAATAATTAATAAATGAAAATTTTAAAGAATTATTTAGTTTTTCTAGCAAATCATTTTGTGTATCTCCTGCAACCAATGCATTCCCTAAGATAACATCGATTTTCACCTACCATTTGCATTTTTTGGAAGTTATTAAGCCTTTGCAAGGTTGTGGTAGCATGACCTTCTTTCCTCAGTGGTGACCTATTTTGTTTGGTTGATTCCTATGATACCATTCCTTGCAATCATTTTATGTGTTTTCCCTTTATTTCATACTGCTTATGATGTCCTACCTCTTCCTGTGTTGAATCTTGATTTAGGGTAATGCAAATTTCGTTTGGAATTTAATGCTTTATGACTTGATTTAAGATGTTGTGATTTCCTTTTCCTTGCCTCATCTTTGGTAGTTGATGGATAAACTATGAGTGTGGTTTTCGATGAAAACATTTTAAGCCTGTGTTTCCTTGAGGATGCCACCATGATTCTATTCTCTATGCCTTACATGCAATGCTAAATATGTCATTTTCACTTCAGTGGTTAAATATTTATTTTTGGAATTCGATATCTTGTCGTGGCTTTCATTTGTTGGTATTCTAAATTTGTAAGGGGTTTTACATTTGTCTCCATGTTGTTGGTAAGCATTGAGTACATTTCTGCTTGGTATTCAAGTATTATGCATTGTGTTAGCTCCTCTCCACATTTTCATATCCACCACTGTATGTTTCTTTTGATTTCATATTGAAAGTTATATTTTATGCCAGGAAATCGATGTGTTTGGTCTCCCATTTCGATAAGCCTTCTTTTATATGGTTAGATTTTGAAGCATATATTTATGAAGGAAAAATTTGATGCATCTACTATAAACTTGGTACTTGATAGATATTGCCCAGTGCATTTGAATTTTATTTGATGGCATTTCCTTGTATGTTGTTTGATGCTTGAGACTGATTGTTGTGATAGATATTGCCCAGTGCATTTGAATTTCATTGAATTTGGCATTTATCATACACCTTGAAATCGACTAATATGTGTTGTATTTAGTATTCTCTGGAAGTTCAATCTGTTTGAAATTTGATTCCTACGCCTTGCATTTGGTAATGTCTGTCTATTTAATTCAATGGAAATACATAATGTGTGGATTGTGACATATATGTGTTTGTTTGATAGCTATTATGATAACCTTCATTTATATCATTGCATATATATATATATATGTGAGCTTTCATATGTTTTTTTTATATGTGTGAAAATATATGTCATCTTATTACATTTTGAGATGTATTCTGAAACAACATTATGATTTTAATATGTATATGTATATGTATATATATAAATACTAAAATATATTTAAATATATATCCATATATATATACATATATGTATACATGTATGTGTATCATAGTTATAGAAAAGAATAAGCAAGGAATTTTATTTACTCCTATGAAGATAAATGAGGGTTTTGATTTCTTTTATAATGTTTTTTAGTTGAATTATAAATTACAATGTCATTAGTTATTAGGAACAAATGTTATTGGGGAAACAATGTATTTTGTGGTTATTATGGGTTTGGTTGCTTGTAATGAATATTGTGTTGATGTTTGGTAATGGAGTGATTTTGGAGATTGTTTTAAGTAGGAGTTATTGTGCTAGTGGTAAAGTTGGCTTCCAGAGGTTTGGGAGAGAGTATCTTGCATGTATGGATCTTGATTGTTTCACTTAAAAGTGGTTGGGCAAGGTTATGTGTTACACCAATTCTAATGATTATGTTATGTGTGCAAGAGGGTCTATGCCTTGCATGGTGTTTAGATTCATATGATTATGTTTAGTGTGCAAGATGGTGGTTCTTTATTGTTTTGGGTCTCTAGTTGCATGTAGGGGGAGTGGCTCTAAATGGGGGCCAGAACCCAAAGTGGTGTCCAGGGTAACCCATTTGAGAGTTCCTTAATCCAGTGATAACCTAATTAATAAATTAGAGGGTTGGATAGATTTCACATTAACACAAGATAATTGGATGCCTCACCCATGCCTGTAGTGCTTGTTTAGGCTAAGGATGGGTTGAGAAGGCCTAGTTGGCAAGATCAACTTCCTTGTCCTCATGAAATCAAGATCAGTTCCACATGTGTCACCCTATGGGGCTGGTTTCTAGTGAGAGACTGTCAGGGTAACCCATGCTAGGACCATGTGACGACACTCTCCCCTATGTAGACTAGCATTCCCTCATTGTGATTTCTCCTTTTGGTATGTGATTCCCTCTGGAAGCGATGTATGTGTTGCATGTGACGTTGGTATTGTTAGTAGTGTTGTGTTGGAGTCCTTGTTTATGCTAGCCTGCTGTCTTCCTATTTGACTGTTTGTTGTAGTGGGACCTTGTGTTATCTCTTGGCACATGGGATGGACCTTAGGGTTCCACATGGTCCCTATAGGTTGTGTTTTTTCCTCCATTGGGAATCCTTATTGCTTGTTCATGTGCATGGCAACAACTCATGATGTTGTGGACTCCTATACATGTTTCTGTTTGAGTGGACTATCTTCTATGTAATTGTATTGTTCTATAAATTAGTTGTACCATATATTGTAACTCAAGTGTATATTCTTCCCAATTGATCTGAGGGAAGCATTGTTGTAAAAGTTGTAATATTGTAACTGATTTGATGAACTCTCTTGTATTGGATAATGTAAATGATGTATCTTTCATATGATAGTTAACTGAAATGATCTCTAATGTTACTTATTTGATGACATGTTAAGGAAATGTTTAATGTAGGACCTTTTAATGAGGTGATTTAAATGAATTTAGCTTGTAGTTAACTCATGTTATCCTTGTAGTCAATGTAATGATTCTTGTTAGCTTGGATGATGGATATGATGGTAGCGTAGTCATGGAACCTTAGAGGACTTAGGTTTAGATTATATGTTATCATATGTAATGCAATCAAATGTGTACTTCATTAAAAAAAAATGTTCCATTATTTAGTCATGTTAAGTGTTGTCCTCTAGGGTTTTGTGGTGGGGTGTTACAATTTTCATGTCAACTACCTTCACTGGATTACCACCTTCAAACATGCTCAAGCTATACAAACTAATTTGCATGATGGTCTTCATACCAAAATATAATGTTAACATCAATGACAACACTATAATGCAATCCATTTATCACTCATGCTCATGTTTCCAACAAATGCATTAATGATAAACTTCTTATTCTTCCAACAAGACCTTGAGAAAATCATGAAATTATGAACAAGGTTATCTCTTATGATTAAAGAGACATAAAAGGTGGTGGCTTGATTTATTTATTTGGGTTCCCATTTATGTTTTGGGGTGTGTTGGTAAGTACAACCTGATCTTGGTTATCAAGGTGCTCATTGGACACACTTATATTTGATAGGGTAGCTTGTAATAAATCCCTATCTTGGGATAGATAAAGAGTCCCACATAGATATACTAACATTAGACTTCTTCATGTGTTCAAGTATGTTAAAAGGAGTAATGTTTACCTTAAATTGATGAGCCTTCATAACAACAAAATCTCCTTGCAAGTTTCCTGGTTAGGATTGATTCCTGAGTTGTTCTTTGGTGGTCCTTTCCTATTTTCTTTCTAGGACTTGTGATACATGAGATGAAAATGGGCTAGTAACATCTTGGTTCACTCTAGGAGCTTGATAAGGATCCTTATTTTCTATTTGTCCCATTTCAACAACCCTCTTCTTGCTTCTTGTGTTAGTTGCTATAGATGAATGGTTCTAGTTAACCTCACAAAACTCTTCTCCTTGCCAATTTAGAAGTGTAGTGTCACTTTGGGGAGGTTCTTGCTGCTATATAGGTGTGTTTCATTGGGTGCATTTGGCTGCAAGATAGATATATTTTACACCATCAAGGTTTGGTTAATCACACCATTTGAACAAGTAGATTGATTATGAGGCAAATTTCAAGGTAAAACCATTCATAATTCAAGGTTGTTTTGGATAGAAACTAGCTCTCTAGATATGCTTGCCACATTTGGGTTGTATTCTTGAAAATGCCTTGGGTTAAGGGATTGACTTGGGACTTGATTATTTGAATGGTAGGGAAACCTATTTTCTTGATTTTTCTAGCCATGTGCTTGATTTGGGGTTTGGTAAGGTTTTTAATTTTGGAATTTCTATTTTTAATATTCACCTATTCATTCCCAAATGTTTGAAGTAGCCCCTTTATCTCTTGAAGCTTAAGGGATTGGGTTGGGACAAATTTTTATTGAATAGGAGTAGCTGGTAGATTTTGCATAGACATGGTTGGCTTCATTTCAAGAAAAATAGACATTGGAGGTCTTGGGGCAATATTTCCAGCTTTGATGAGGCTATTTCTAGCCCTTATAGCCATCTCATATGCATCAAGGAGTGTGTTTTCACCCATATATTGAATCAATACAAAGATGACACTATTAAAAGACCTCAAAAAATATAGAAAAATATCCTGAGTTGAGGGTCTTACCAACTGTGGGATTCTATCCCAAGTCCTTTGGAAATGAATGTTGAAGTCTATCATGTGCTAATGAGGAGCCCTCTTGATTGTGGTCAACTACTCTACCAAAGACAAATGGTTTGATTTGTCTTTAAATTGTTTGCAAAGATGGTCTCCAAGCTGATCCCAAGTATTTATTGAGTTCAATCTTAACCCTCTGAACCATTGTAATGCCTATGATGTTGGTAATATAATTGCAACATTCTCTTCAATGATACGATGGACTACACAAAGTGTAGCCACATCCTTTATATGGTCATTGGGTTTAGTATGATCTTCACTAGTGTAAAATGTAACACTTTTCAAGGCTGCCATGGGAATTTCATCATGTTGCTACAAATTGAGTAGGTTGTCTTGATTGAAAGGGAAAAATCCATTATTCCTAAGTGCAACCATATGAACCAAAGGTTATTGATTTACTAGAGTGTGAGAATATACCCTTACTATGGGTGGTGTAGAATGGACTCTTCTTGTGAAATTTGAGCTCCTTTTCAATGTTCTCCCTTTTCTCCTAGGTTGGAGAAAGTTAAAAATATTTAAAGGAATTGAACTTCCTTGAGTTTGCACTCTTCTCATATGTTGTTTATGCACTTTCTTCTTCAAAAATGGAAGTTAGAGTCACAAGATATATTCAAAAATACTTCATTTTTTTTGTAAATTTATGGTAAACATATAAAAACCAACAAGTAATGATCTATTTATTTTTACTATTTTTAGTTTAAACAATCCCATTGGGTGTGTCAAAAGATATTATCAGTGAAGTATGCACCCTTTTTGAGTGTAAAACCCAACTACCTTGTGAAACATGGGAACTTTTCTAGGTTTATGGGTCACCTATGGCAGAAAAGAACCTCTAGAGAGGGTTGGTTCCCTTGGTATTCACCTATCCTAACTTATACTATCATTGCTACTGATGAAAAGTGGTAGAAATATGACATGAAATGAATCTAACTATGAGGGTGATGCACCAAACTATTGAAGGCTAAGTGTTTGAAAACTAGTTTGCATACAATACAAAAGAAAAAGTGGTATTTTGTATCACACAACCTTGTTTTTTTGCCTCATGATTTAAGTTATTTATTAAAATATGACCTATCTTTTCTATTTAGGAGGAAAAAAGAGTCTATTTTTATAGCTACATCAACTCATATAAGTGTCTTTTAGCTAGTAACCATCATATAAAGAAGAAGCTATAGGTTTTTCAAGGGTTTTAAGTATGCAAAATTTAGAGGTTTTGATATATAAATAGGAAAAATGCATGAAAATAACCAACACGTAGCATAACCAACACAATGATGGTGAAATCTTTCCTTTTTATTTGACTTTTCAAAATCACTGAATTTTATGGATGGAAAGGTGTTCTTATAGAAAAAATAAGTTTGAAATATGAATCCTTTGCTTGAAAATGTGTTACAAAATATGTTTTCTCAATGTTGTGACTGAACAAAATTGAGTTATAATATTGTGTTTTTTTGCTTCTATAGCTCAAAAATAAAAATAAAACTGATTGAAAAAACTATCCTAATGATCCTATATCTCATCCAAAGAATAGGAGAGCATATAGGAACTCAATTTGACTAAGTTACATGGCTTGAAAATAGGCCAACCTCTTTTACACGCCCAAGAATTTCTTATTTGACTTGGTCTCTTCAAATTCCTTGAAATGTGCTCCAGCTGGTGATGAGGCCCCTAGATCCTTGGAAGGTGTTTAAAATGCTCCTAGATGCTCTTAAACTACCCTTAGGAAGCTCAAACTTCTCATTAATGCTCCAATTGCTACCAAACTACTTTGATTGCTCCATAATCCCCTCCTAGATGCGTGCATGATTCCATTGATTTCTTATAAAGACTATCAAACTACCCAACCTTCTTCATGATTGTCTAAAGTACCCATTGAAAAGCTCTACTTTATGTCCTTATCATCCTTTTGCAAGAGGTTTTATGATTCTTGGTCATGCAGAGTAAAAAATCCTTGTTTTTAGTGATCAAAACCGCCCTTAGTTGATTGCGTGTGCCTTCAAACTTCATCCAACTTCATTCATAACCATGTAGGCTCTTTAATGTTGGGAATTAAGGTGTCTCAACCTTTGCAATTCCATAGCATTTAAATATTAATTTATTAATTATTATGTTATAATTTATTGCTCATATTAATTTGTCATTTAATATGACTTGGCATGGTGAGTTGTTGACATATTAGGAGGTGACATGGATGTTGTGGTTTGCACAAGGAGATGTAGGTGTCCCACTTTGGGAAGATATTATTTGACATGTTTCAGCATCTTTTAGGGACTCTATGACGATCATGAAAAATTCTTATGAAGATCTTATGACAAATTCCTATGACAGTCTTATGACACGTAAGAGTCAAATTCTATGACAGGTTGAACAAGTGTTGGAAGGACTATTTTCATGGGGAAAGTGGGTGCCCAAGTTTGACCTATGATAGGTTGTAAGAGAATGTAAGAGGCATATTCTATTTTTAGTCAGTTATGAAAAATTCTCTTATAGTAGTAAGAGTTGTCATATATGACATATTCTATGACATTATAAGGAATTTTCCATACCTATTAGGTGAAATTTTGGGGCACCCAAGTATGGAGGCATGTAAGGGGGGTAAGGAATCATTGGAAAAGTGTCACAAGAGTCGACTATGTGTTGGAAAAATGTGCCACATGGATTTAGACACCCATTTCTTGTATCTTGCTCTAGAAGCTACCTTCGTGCTTGTATTTCTCTATATATTGGATGTCTTGGAGTGAGTTTAGTATGTTGTATTTTTAGGTATCATTATGTTATTGAAATAGCTCTAGAGATGAACATTTGTGTACTCTTGGAAGAACTTGCATTGCAAGTGTTTTGTAATTAGTTGATTAAATAATACATTGTGTAGGTTTTGGAGTGTGGGGTTTTTCTCCTAAAAGGGTTTTCCCAATGTATATCTTGTGTTGTGAGATTTTGATACTTTCATGTGTTGTTATTTTAATAATCTTCCTACTATTCATCTCTCGCAGTAACTATAAAAGAATTAAATCTATACATCTCTCCTCTTAGATCAAAGTTAGGAAGTGTTTTCACATACCTTGCTTCTTTTCAGTTGGTATCAAAGCTTGATCACCTTTGATTCTAGTTGTTGGGTAGGGGTTTTTTTAATACTAATCTTCATTTGAGTGGGAACCTATGTAGTGAGTTTGAAATATTTGTTGCAAGAGAGATGGCCAACACATTTGGAAGAATTGATATGGAGAAGTTTAATGGAGAAAAATTTGAACCTTGGAAGATGAAAATGGAGGATATGCTCGTAGACAGAGATATGTGGGTTGCCATATCTAGAACCAAACCAACTAAAACAACCCAACTAGATTGAGATTTGTTGGATCATAAATCCAAGGGTCTAATAAGAATCTATTTGTTGACTATGTTCTCTTGAATGTCCATGAAGAGAAAACTGCAAAGGACCTCTGGAAGAAACTTGGAGATGTTTATCAAGTTAAATCCCTGGTGAATAGGTTATTCCTGAGAAATAATTTGTACTCTTTGAAGATGGAAGATGGAGGATCCATGGATCACTTTATTACATTCAATATGTTGATTGCTCAACTAGGTTCCATTGGAGACAAGATTGATGAACAAGACCATTGCATGCTCCTGTTATGTTCTTTTCTAGACTCATGGGATCACTTGGTAATGGCTATTGGAAGTACAAAAACCACATTCAAGATGGATGAGGTGGATTCTTCATTATTATTTGAATAGTTTGATGGTGGGAAGGTGTACTTGGGTGATGACTCTCACCCAAATTTTTTGGTTGTGGAAAAGTTCTAATTCAAGTCCCTGATGGTAGAGTGAAGGGGATCAATGGTGTATTGTGTTGGCCTACAATGATTTAATATCTAGGCCCTTACAACTATGATTTAGAGATTGGAAATCTAACCTGAATAACTATTTCAATCATCATGAAGGTGCATTTAACTTGTCAACCTAGGGATGTGAACTTGAAATTGGTCAGCATTGTATGTGTACTAGGAACCAAAAGTAGCCATTTTCATTCTAGAGCTAAAGAACTCATAATTCTGAAAGTAAATTACTTAGAAGGGAATACCATAAATTCCAATCATCAATCAACAAGTACATCAAACTAAAATGCATAGCAGGAATGAAAATTTGAGCAACAAACATGGCACTGCTCTATCTACTTTGGCTACATGAACAGTCACATAATGGAATTCTAGTGGCTGCAGGAACAGTCGGTGCTAGACTTCTAACTAGTTACTAAAGAAAAAGTAATACTAAACTAATACTAAAATAAGATGACATATTACTCACCAAGTGGCCCCCCTTGGATAAGTATCCTCTAAAACTAATGAGAACTCAGATGCTCAAACTCAAAACTTTATTTTATTCACTGTAAATCATGAGTAAACAAGAGTAATGTATCTGTATTACTGAAAATTTGAGAGTGCAAGTACAATATCCAATTGTGCAACTCCTTAAGAAGGAGCATACAATATTTATTTATACTATCAACTAGAAAAGGCAGCCAACTCCACAACTGGGAGGAGACCATTTAGGGAAAACAAACATAGTGGAGCGGTGGCGATTACACATGCATGGAATCTAGTCAGACATACAGGTCCAAATGCAGATTTAGCACAATAGTAATGCCTGCATCTGCTCAATCATTAAAGTCCACTACAAGGAGGTTACATTCGGTTGCATGACGAATCTTCTACCATCAACCTCCTTTGACCTTGAGCAATTCCTTTACTAGATGTTATGGTGCATGCCCAGTTGGCGATGTCTTCCTCAACTTAGCATCCTCAAATTAAATCTTCATGGTAATGTCAGTATGCACAATAACTACATATCTATAACCACCTTAAGGAACATTTATTAACCACATGCAAAATCAATATAGATAATCCATATAATATGCCAATGTCATTAAAACTTGCATAAATAAGATTAAGCCTAATGTATATGGTTTGATAGAAACATTATGAAAATATCAACATTTAACATCAAATTCCATGACAATTGCCAACAAATAAACTACAGATTCTACCCAAAATTGGACCAAAAACTAGGCTCATCACTCCCCCCAACCTAACATTTTGTTGGTCCTCTAGCAGAGAAAGGGTTGTTCTTTTGCTTGGTCAAAGCTCTGAAATTTACAACTAATAGTTTTCCAATATCAGTGGCTATTGAGCGTGAATCAAGGTCCCAATAGAATCCTCCCAATTTGTCCAATCTGCGCCATCTATGTTTTTCTACAACAATGTCATACTGGTAGAACCTAAAGTTTGGCACAGGCCACATGAGAATGGATGGCTGGAAAGTTAGGGGAAACCAAAATCACCCCTTTTTTCTCCCAATCTGAATATACCTATCAATCCTTTTTAGTGTTGTAGCATAATTATGGACAAAATAAGGTTCAACCAGTTTCATCTCATTAGTTAGGTTATTCCATCGTTGTGATAGGTATCTTCTCATAGTTTACTCCTTTGTTGCTGCCTTTACCTCATACTCATTGTAAACTGCCTCAATCCAAGGCATAATCCTATTGCCATAACTAGGTTTGAGAAGCATTTTGGCCATTCTCTGTAAATATCCTTTGGGTTGCTTGATTCAGCCCTAATAGGAAAAGGGATGTTATACTCCAATTGCTTATAAGCCCCATGTTGTTGTCCCCAAATAATCTCATTTTGTACCCAATACATAAATTCCCTTAATTGAACATCCCCAACATACAACAACAGATTCCAATCATGGTCTTGAGTTACATCATAATTATGCAAATAAAACTCATACAACAAATTCTTCATTTCAGAGGAGGCAATTCGATAAGCATTGAAAAAATCATTAGGAGTGTCAATAGAAGGATTCAAACCTGAGACAATCCTTGACACCTTAAAAGAGAGATATTTCTCTTTCAAGTGCAGAGCATAGACCCTTGGAGGGGTCCTACATTCCAAAATTTGTGGTACCAAGGTTGCCATATCATCCACCCTCTTCTTTAGGGTGGAAATTTATGCATCCTTATCTTCAATCTCCTCATCCCTCTTTTGTATCTCCTTTTTCAATTTTTTTTTTCCTTTTTCCATTCTTCCTCCCTCCTTTGTATTTCTTTCCATAAATTCAAATTTTCTGTAAGTACTGTAAAATTAGTAGAATTATGAATTCCTACCAATATTTTTGTCGATGGTTGCTCCTCATATAGTACTATCTACATGGAATCAAGTTATCTAGTTGTCTCTGGCTGTGGGGGTATTGTTTCTTCTCCCACTTCTTGTTGCAGGATCTCCTGTTCTTGTTCTTGTTGTGGCTACAGGAACTCTTGCTCATACTGTAGGAAAATTTGATTTTCCTCAAACTCTTATGTAATGTTAGCAAGATTGGTCAGTGTTATATTTGTTGCTCTCTCAATTATGTCTTCTTCTTTGAAATTCTCTTGCCCCATTGGAGCTTTAGGGTCCTCATGTGATGTCTCGCTGGGCTTAGGGCTTTCCTATGGAGGCATACCCATTACTAGCCTAGCTGGTCTTGATTTCCTAGGAGGTCTCTCACATTTTTCTTTGGCTATAGGATGACTAGTGTTAGCCTTCCTCTTCTTAGAACTAGGCACCTTTCTTTCTGTCAGCTACCTTTTGGCCTTTCCTTTTCTCATTTCTACTTCTCTTTTCTATGCCCTATTTTTCATCAGGGTGCCAAGTGGAATGTTGTCATTAGAGTTTGAGGAGGAGCTTTCTTTTGCTAAGTGCTCTATTCCAAAATAACTAATTTCTATGGTTTCTTTTGTTGTAGGAGGGTTTACACTAGGGCCTGCACCAAATTTTGAAGCACCAAAAGTGACTTTAGTTGTGCTCAATCTCCTGCTAGACCTACAAGGCTGAGGAAAAACCCTAGGTTGCAAGTGCTCAGGTCTAATTTGATCAACATTTATAAATTCTTCCTAGGTCATTCTAGACACATCATGCAGAGACTTTTCAACTAGCAATTTAATCAGACAATGGTGGGAAACATAGTTGTCCCTACCTTTCTGGGTCTCAACCACTATGATTGAGAGAATATTGTATAGCATGTTAGGCACATTCATCCTCCTTTTGTGCCTCATGTGACTCAAGAGTTTGAAATGTACTAAATGGAGGTTCGAAAGACAACCTTCAAGGGTGAGATACCCTATAATGTAGACGGTTTCTTGCTTCCATGGTTCTGGTAGAGAGGTTCTTTTTGCACCCTATTTATCCAAATTGATTGGAGGGTCATCATGTACTGTAAATTTGGCCCTAGTTGACCTAGCATCTCTGGAGGTAGGGTAATGTTTGCCATCAGCAGGTAACCCTATAACCTCTACAATTCTTTCCTTAGTTGCCACAACCTCAAACCATTTTACTATGGATTTTCCTTTAGAAAATATCTGGGATAATTCTAGTGCAATGCTTTCATCAAATTCATCTAGCTTCAAGAAGTAATCTAACCATCCACAGTTTCTAAATTCGACCAAGAATTGTGCATTCTACAATAAAACATCGTTAACTGAGGACTCATTTCGAATTAGGCATGCTCCCATTGTCTGCAATCAACTATCACTCTGCAAAATTTCTTTCCTACAATTCCTATCTGAAAGCCAAACACCTTCCTACAATACCTGTGAACCCCAATCTATGTACCTATAAAACAAAACAAATGAATACATTAGGAGATCAAATGCAAGCAAGAATAAGGATTCCTCAAGAAATTAATTTGAATAGCAAAATAAATATAAAATGAAAGGAAGAACACAATAAAACTTGAAAGCATATCAAAATCTATTCTAAAGCAAGCAAACTCCTAATCTCTTGAGGGAATTGGTGCCAATTTGATGTGAAAATTGGCCCTTTCCCAACTCCAATGATGCAATGTTGATTTGATAAAGAGATTTGATGAGTGATCCACTTTGTTGATGAAGATTGAATGCTCCAAGCTAAAAATCTGCATAAAACCTAACTATGCTTGGATGAAATTGATGATAAATTGCTATGGATTTGAGTATAGTAACTTTACTCACTTTTGTTGATGATGAGATGAGGAGATTAACCTCTTATTTATAGATTGATAAGTTGAAAGCATGCCCAAAATAGAGCAATGTGGGACTAAGAATGAGCCAATGACAAAATGCCACTTTTCAACTTGTGAATGGATGGAGGATGTGCAAGTTTTGAAGAATGTGCAAAGAGGGGGGAGATTCAAATTCAAAATATGGCTTGAAGGATGAGGTGAAAGGTGAAGTTAATGTCACATGGCTCAAGAAAAGGACTTGTAAGAGATGTTAAATGCCATGTTGGAAGGGACAAGTCCTTTTGGGGGGAGATTTCAAATTTGAGGAATATTCCCACTTGGATGCCTTTTTTGAATGAAAATAGGTGATTTATAAAACAATTAAATTGATTTTCATATGCAAGTTGGAAAATCTAGAGGATTGGAGTGATTAGGATTAGCATTGATCATGATTTGATTAATTTAAATGATGTTAGTTGATTTGACCATTTTGACTTAGATTTTAGGATTTAAATAACTCAAAATGATAAAAGAATGATTTAGACTTAGTTAAATAAATATTTTGATTTATTTAACCAAAAGGGGTGATGTTAGATTAAATTAGATAAATGTTTGATTTATTTAATTTAATTAGATGAACTTTAGAGATTTAATCAAATAATATGGATTATTTAATTAAATCAAAGATAGGAAGATGAAGTGACCTAGCTAATTACATAGAGATGATGATTTAATTAAATTGAGGGATTTATTTAATTAAAAGGAGAATTATGATGACCTTAATCAAATAAGGTGATTTGATTAAATGGTTAGATAGAGGGATGATTTAGGATGAAGCGTTGTTAGTAGATCAGGATCAAGTGTGTGATATCAATTTGTATATTTTCGATGTCTACAATACCTACTAAATTTCCAGTGCCAATATCGATTGAATTTTCCCTTTCTTTTTTTTTTTACCTTTTTTCTTCCAACTCAGGATTATGACAGGGTCAATAATGGCAAGAAAAGGAGTGATAAAGGAGAATTATGATAGGAAGAAATGGCAGCTGCAATTAGTGTCACTTCACACATGCGAGTCATCCTTTCACTCAAATTTCAAATCGGCTCATTTTAAATTTTCTGACATAGCCTAGCATAAATTGACACATGGGAAATATATTTGCATCTTTTTCTTTCCCCCCCAACCTAAATTTGGACATGTGTTTGCACATGCGAGATGGGAGTGGCAATTTGACAGGGAATAATGACATGTTATGTGAATGTCTATACTAACGTACAGTGATTAAATGATTGCACTTAAAAGATGATTAAAAGATAGCAATTAATTCACACATAGCTGAATGTGTGGAGGATTTGTTGCAAAGATTGTGGAGAAAGTATCGTTCACCTTTTTAGGAAATAAATTGATCAATTAATGAAAATGAAGTGGAATTAGGTGAGGAAGAATGAAGTGATGGAAGAGAGAAAAAGGTGGTGATGGATGGGTGAAGAAATGGACTTCCATAAGAGAAACAGTCTTTATTATGACAAGTACGTACCTTAATTAGCTAGAAGGAGGGACATTAGGTCCATTTCCTTCGGCTGTAGGAAGCTCAGGTGCTGAATGCTGGGTGAATTACTGTAGGAACTCTTCTTTGGAAGCTGGCTTGTGATATAATCTTAGGCAATGACCATTGACAAGTAACTTGAATTTGACAGGGTCAATGGTAGTAAGCTAAACAACACCATTAGGAAAGACCTCAGTGACTTCATATGGTCGTAGCCACCTTGTGTACAATTTTTCTACATTGTCCTGCTATGTTTAGTTATAGAGCAAGGCCCAATCTCTTGGTTGGAATTTCTTATCCTTGATAAATTTTTCATGCCACTTGATTCTGCACTACCTCTGTATGATGCAGGGTTGCTCTTCTTATCTCATCCAAAGCATTTAGTTGCATGATTCTTTCTATTTTTGCCTCAAAAATATCCATCCCCAAATCTACTACAGTCTGAAGAGTGTTATATTCAAATTCAATGGGCATCATGGTTGTCTTTCCATACAACAACTCAAATGGAGTGAAGCCTGTAGTTATTTTCAAGGTTGTCCTATAGGCCCAAACAACTTTTGGTAATTTGTTTGACCAATCCTTTTTATGAATAGCTACCATTTTGGTCAGAATGACTTCAATTTCTCTGTTGGTCACCTCAACTTGGCCATTAGCCTGGGGATGATAAGGAGTAGACTTCTTGTGCCTTATGTTGTACTCATTAACTAGTGTTGCAACAAGGGTTGATGTGAATTGAGATATTTGATTAGTCACTATTTCTCTTGGAACTCCATGTCTTATGAAAATATCCTCATAAAGAAATTCTACAACCTTGTTATCTCTTGCATGCTTCATGGCCTTAACTTCTACCCACTTTGTCACATAATCAGTGCATTCCAATATAGAAGACTTACCATTTGATGAAGGGTTAATGGGTCCCACAAAATTCAATCCCCACTTGTCAAAGGGAGTGATTACTATCTGGGGGAAAATTGGCATCTCATCAGATCTGGTTGGTCTGCCCATTCTTTGACATCTATCATAATTTTTGGTATACCTTCCTACATCCTTGTGGAGTGTTGGCCAGTAATATCCTGTGTTCAAAATCTTCATTGTTGTCCTCTTGGCTACAAAGTGTCCTCCACATGGTTTGTTGTGGCATGCATGTAAAATGTCATATGTCTCATCTTCTCTCACACATCTCCTCATGACATGGTCCGGTTTAGTATAAAACAAACATCCAACAATCCAGGAGAAAGGAAAATATTTTCCAATGAGTGCCCTTTTCTCTTTTGGAGAGAAGTGAGAAGGAACTCTACCTGCGACCAAATAATTGGCTATGTCAGCATACCAGGGTGTTTGTATACTAAGGGAGAATAGATGCTCATAAGGAAAAGAGTCATCTATGGGCTGATTGTCTTCTGATGTAGTCATCCTTAAAATAAAATCTGCAACAACATTGGTCTTCCCTGGCTTATCCACAATGGTTATATCAAACTCCTACATCAACAATAACCATCTTTCCAACCTACCTATGATCAAAGGTTTATTCATGAGATATCTAATGGCTGCATGATCAGTGTGCACAAAGATTTGGTAACCCATTATGTAATGTTCAAATTTATTCAGTGCATAAATTACTGCCAGCATTTTTTTCTTTGTCACTGTATAATTGAATTCAGCTCCTTGTAAATTTTTGCTGACAAAGTAAATGGAATTTTCAACTGCTCCTTTTTTTCCTAAGAATGCTCCTATGGCATAATTTGATGCATCAATATGGATGTGGAAAGGAAGTTCCCAATTAGGCCCTTTGAGTACATGAGCATAAATCAAAGTTGCCTTCAAGTTAGAAAATGCCTTGTCACAAGCTTCAGTCCACTAGAATTCAACGTATTTAGTGAGAAGAGTATATAATGGTGTTGCTACCTTGCTGAAATACTTGATGAAATTCCTATAATATCTTGTATGACCCAAGAAACTCCTAAAATCCTTCTATTTTGCAGGTGTGGGTAGATTTGTGATTGCCTCAATCTTTGTAGGATCTACTTGAATTCCCTTGTGGGATATGTAATGGCCAAGAACTACACCTTCATGCATCATCATGAAGCACTTTTCACTGTTTAAGGATAGGTTTTTGTCTTCACATCTCTGTAGGACTCTCCTGATATTTTCCAAGGCTTGATTAAAATCAACACCATAAGTGGTAAAATCATCCATATAAATTTCCATTCAATCATGAGAAATGTTTGATAATATGCTAATGATTGCCCTCTAAAAGGTTGCAAGTGCATTGCAAAAGCCAAATGGGAGTACTGAATAGACATAGGTCCCCCCATGGATAGGTAAATGTGGTCTTCTCCTAGTCCTTTGATGCAATTTGTATCTGGTTGTAGCCATTGAATCCATCTAGAAAAGAAAAGTAGTACTTTCTTGCAAGTGTGTCCAAAAATTGATCAATGAAGGGTAAGGGAAAGTGGTCCTTCTTTGTGGCAGCATTAAGTTCCTTGTAATCAACAAAAACTCATCATTTACCTCCTTTCTTAGGCACAATCACTAATGGAGACACCCATTTTCTATCTGAAATGAGGTAGATAAATCTTGCATCTAGTAATTTATGCAGTTCCTCTTTTACAATTTCTCTTAGTGCAAGGTTAATTCTTCTTTGTGGCTGTCTTACTAGGGTGAAATCATCTTTGTTGTAAATTCTATGTGTAAAAATTTTAGGGTCCAATCCCTTCATATCATGATAATCCCACGCAAATGCATGCTGATGGGTCCTTAATAAGTTTGTTGATACCAATTGTTGTTCTTCACTTAATTTACTATTAACATTCAAATATTTTCCTTCTGACACTTGTACTTGTGTAGTTAACTCTATCATGGACACTTCATTAACACATGGTACCTTTAGTTCATATGGAAGAAATGTATGGGACATACCTGTTGTTGTAGGAAGTTTGTTTGCAGGAACAATGGTTGTAGGAAGAACGTTTGCAGGAAAAATGGTTGTAGGAAGAAAGTCTAGAGGAATAGTGGTTATAGGAAGAACATCTGCAGGAACAATGGTTGTAGGAAGAGTAGATAGAAGTTCCTTGAATAGAGTAGTAGAATGATAGGATGATGCTTCCTCCACTTCATAATGGTTCTAAATGATGTTAGCCAATACTTCATCCTCATCTTGGAGCTGCATGAAAGAGCTTTTTCCTAGCATCATAAGTTGTGCCATAGAATTAACTTCCTCGACCTCTTCACCAACACATGGCCATACAAGATTATCTTCATCATGAGATAGCTGAGAAAGAGGATAAATAACAAAAAAATTCATTCTCTTCCCATCTAAAATGGTCATGTCGCATGACTGACATCCAATGTATGTATCTATAGTTGCTAACCAGGGTCTTCCAAGAATAATGGGATCCCTGCCTAGTGTAGCTTTAGGAGAAAGAATCATAAAGTCTTTTGGGTACTCCCAGGAGTCTAAAACTACCACAAGATCCTCCACTACACCATCAAGCTTAATAGTAGAGCTATCAGCGAGCTACAGGATAGTGGGAGTAGATCTCATGCTTGCAATGTTTAGTTGTTGCAGATGTCCTTGGTCATTACATTTATTGTTTCACCTAAATCAATTAGAGCATTCTTAATTTGGATCTCGTTTATAACAACTACTACCATAGGACTACTTGGGTCATTATACTTGGGGATAGTTACTTTTCCCAACATGATGTCAACTATTTGTCCCACCACATGAACTATAGTTGGGTTTTTCTTTTTCCTACCTGGCTTCTTGAGGGATGCTTCCTTGATTTCCTTGCCATAAATTGGGACATCCTTTATGGCCTGAAATAGAGGTATCTAGACACATATGTGCTTCAATTGATCCAAGATGTCAAAATTTGTATCCTCCTTCTCTTCCTTCTTCTTAGAAAATTCCAATCTTTGAGGAAATGGTGGTTCTTGTTCGATCTACTTGACTTGGACTAGTTCCAAATTTTTAGGTACACTTGGCTGAATGGGATCATTTAGAGGTTCCTCCTCCTCTTCCATAGGAAGCTCAGTGATAATGGGTTTGGAAGGGGCTAGTAGAGTAGTTTCTGAATGTAAGTTGATGCCACTTACACTCACAACATGTGCAAGGAATTGATTTGAATCAACAGAGTATGGAGGTTGTTGTTGTGGTTTGTTATTTGGATTAGGTGTGGGTTGAGCTGGTAGCTGGGTAGGTTTAGGTGAATTTGAGCTTGGATTAGTAGGTGGAGACATTATAGCATGTTGTTGGGGCTGAGAAGGTGGTTTCATGTAATTGGTTGTTTAGGTAGGCCATTTTTGTCCTCCCCTCCGCTGATTTGTTTGCTACCAATTTCCTAGAGGTGGTTGCCAATGCCCTTGAAATTGTTTCCAATTCCTCTGAGGTTGATGCCACTAGGGTGGAGAGTTTTGATGATTGGGCCAAGAATTTGGAGGGTTATTCCAAGGCTGTGGTGGATATCCTCCATAGCTAGATGGATATGGAGGTTTTCATTGGTTACCATATGAATAGGAATTAAAATATGGCCCAACATAAGATAGTGGATCTAGTGGCATACTTTGTGTTGGAGCCCAAGGCTTCCTTTCTACAACATAGTAGACTTGGTCTTATTCAATATGGATTGGTTTGAACTCAGGTGGAATCTACTTTCTTTCAATATTAGCTACCATCTTGCATCTGTAGTTCCTCTTCGTTTGTCTGTAGTGGGGGAAATACTCTATCAACATTGCCTCTACCTCCTCTTGCTTCATCTTTTCCTGAAGTGTATCTAGCTGAGTAGCTAGATTATTTATAATGTCTTTCTTGAAGTCTTCTAGAAAATGAGTAATCTCCATTCTTGAAAATCCACTGGTAGTTGACTTACCCATGGAAGATTGGTAAGCTCTCCCTTTCTTTGAAGTTTCCCTAGAGTAGTTCTGGCATATTTTTTTGATATCTTCCCAAGGAAATTGAGAGATATCTCCTCCTCCCATGAGGTCCAAGGCATCAGTGCAGCTACCCTTAATTCCTCTCAGGAAAATCAACTTTTGCGAGTCTTCATTGAGTGTATGGTGTGGAGATTTTTGTAGGAAAAATAGAAACCTTGTAATATAATCTTCTCGGCTCTCATCTTCATTTTTTTGCATCTTGAAAATGTCACCTCCTCTCATGTCGCTGCCCCTACAATATTCCTTGTATTTCTCAAGGAATTTTTTCTTCATTTCTTCCCAAGTTTCCACAGTATCTTTTCCTAGGCTCATGAACCATCTTAATGTAGCCTCTTTTAGAGTGGTAGGAAATAGCTTAAGCCTATGGGAATCAGTAGTATAATCATAAGTCTTATAGAGTATCTCAAAATCAAATAAAAAGGTATTAGGATCTTCTGTGACAAGTCCATAAAACTTGGGGAGTGTTGAAGCAGGGATGTTCTTGATGTTGTCAACTTCATTTTGATGGATAGTGGGGAAAGGAAAAGCTGGTTGGTTAAGTTTGTTCCTATTTGCATCACCCATGTCTACTTGATGTAGTTCCAAAGCAAAGGGGTTCTCAAGCTGATTTTGGTTTTCAGAGGAGAATTCAGAGTTAGTCAGACCAGGAAATGCATCAGCAAAGGGGTGTGGGTATTCTTCTTCTTATTCTCTTGGTAGGTTCTGATATTCAACTAGATGGAATGGATTAGGATTGTTAGGAAGGAATCTCCCATAAGCATCCCTTCTACTTCCTCTATGCATGTGGTATCACTCACTATCAACTAGCTCACACAAATAACTGGTAAAGAATAAGGGGGGTCATTACTTCCTAAATGAGGATATACTAAGAACAACTTCCAGAAACACTACAACAAGAAAAACTACCAATGACTCCAAAAGAATCCCTATTTTGACACCATCCCCAACAATGGCACCAAAAATGTTGGCCTCCTACAATGATTTAATAACTAAGCCCTTATAGCCATGATTCAAAGATTGGACATCTAACCTAAATACCTATTTCAATCATCATGAAGGTGCATTTAACTTGTCAATCTAGGGATGTGAACTTGAAATGGGTCAGCATAGTATGTGCACTAGAAACCCAAAGTGGGCCCCCTTGGATAAGTATCCTCTAAAACTAATGAGAAATTAGATGCTCAAACTCAAAACTTTATTTTATTCACTGTAAATCATGAGTACAAAAGAGTAATGTATCTGTATTACTAAAAAAATTGAGAGTGCAAGTACAATATCCAATCCGGAAACTCCTTAAGAAGGAGCATTAGATCTTTATTTATACTATTAACTAGACAAGGCAGTCAAATCCACGACTAGGAGGAGACCATTTAGGGAAAACAAAGAAAGTGGAGCAATGGCGGTTACACGTGCATGGAATCTGGTCAGACATGCAGGTCCAAATGCATATTTAACACAACAGTAATGCCTTCGTTTGCTCAATAATTAAAGTCCACTACAAGGAGGTTACATTCGGTTGCATGAGGAATCTTCTGCCATCGATCTCCTTTGACCTTGAGTGATTCCTTTGCTAGAAGTTATGGTGCATGCCTAGCTGGTAGTGTCTTCCTCAACTTAGCATCCTCAAATTAAATTTGCATGGTAATGTCAGTATGCACAATAACTGCATATCTATAACCACCTTAAGGAACATTTATTAACCAAATGCAAAATCAATATAGATAATCCACATAATATGCCAATGTCATTAAAACTTGCAAAAATAGGTTAAGCCCAATGTCTATGATTTAAGGGAAACATTATGAAAATATCAACATTTAACATCAAATTCCATGACAATTCCCAACAAATAAACTATAGATTCTACCCAAAATTGGACCAAAAACTAGGCTCATCACTTTTCATATCCCTAGTTGGGCACAAAACTTGTTATCTATAAGTAAATTGAATGATGTGGGTGTGTAGGTAGTTTTCTCGAATGGAGGATACAAGTTGACAAGAGGAGCTATGGTGCTTTCCAAGGGTGTTCAAATTGGAACTCTATTTTAGCTTAATGTATGTGCTATGTAGTGCAATAGTTCTTATGTGAATAAGAGATTTTTAGAGTCACTATCCTCACCATCGAAACCAACATCAAAGAGGACTGTTGCATCTACTTCTAATGGATGTGCTTTCTAGGTACCCAAGGTTCTCATTTTATGAAGATGAAAATTCTAGCAGAGAAAACTATGTTATGGCACCAAAGGCTTGGCCACATTGGTGAGAAGGGTCTTAAAACCCTAAAAAATGAATATATTGTTGAGGGGATGAATGATTGTAATCTTGAGTTTAATTTTTGCAAACATTATATTTATGGAAAGAAAAACTGTGTTTAGTTTTACTCTAGTTCTCACAAATCTTCTAAGGTGTTGGATTTGATTCATTCTAATGTATTTGGTCTTGTTGATATTCCTTTGATTGCAAAATATATTTATTTCATTTCATTCATTGATGATTATAGTAGGACATGGGTTTATTTCCTTAGAAGCAAATCTAAAGTCTTTAATAGATTCAAAGAGTTTAAAGCTCTTGTAGGGAATCAAAAGGATAGAATGATTAAATTTTTGAGGAATAACAATGGCAATGAGTTTTATTTGGTAGATTTCAACATGTTCTATAAAGAACATGGGATTGAAATACATAAGACAATTCCCTACACCCCTTAGTAGAATGAAGTTGTAGAAAGAATGAACAAGATGTTCATGAAGAGGGCTAGGAGTATGCTTAGTGGAGCTAGCCTCGAACAAAATTTTTGGGCTGAAGTTGTTGCCACTTCCTACTACCTAATTAATAGGTCTCCTACTTCAATGCTTGTGGATATGACACCCATGGAGGTATGGTCCAATAAAAATCCCTCATTGAGACATATTCAAGTATTTGGCTATGAGGCATATGCTCATGTGCCTAAGGAGAAGAGGTCTAAGTTGGAGAAAAAGGATATAAAATGCATTTCCATCAGTTATGGCAATGGTGTGAAAGGATACAAGCTTTGGGACCCTATGGCCGAAAAAGTTCTATATAACAAAAATGTGATTTTTAAGGAACTTGGTACTCCTCCAGTTGTGCCACAACTAAGGAAAGAAGAAAAGAAAGAGGATGTGGTTCATATTCCTCCTACCCCTGAGAAATAATCAAAAACATTTGATAGACCTGATGATGAGGAGAGATCAAGTAGCTCTAAAAGTTCAGATGAAGATGAAGAACCTCAACCTCAACCTTTGAGGAGGTCCACATGGATATGGTGACAACTTGATAGGTTTGGATATTCATTGCATGATTCTAGTTGTATATTTTATTTGATTTCTAACACTGATGAGCCTAGGACCATAAGGGATGCTATGGGTATGCATGATGCAGATTCTTGGATAAAATCCATGGATGAAGAGATGATTGCATTAAAAATAAATAACACTTGGGGGATTTTGTGCCCTTTCTTGATGGATGTAAACCCATTGGTTCAAATGGGTGTTCGAGAATTTTTTTGGTTTAGATGGCAGTGTTGAGAGATATAAGGCAAGGTTGATTATGAAGGGTTATTCCCAAGTTGAGAGAATTGATTATGGTCAGATTTTTTCTCCCGTAGCAAAGCTGGCATCCATTATATTTTTGTTATCACTTATTATTGCATACAATTTAGAGATTGAATAGATGGATGTGAAGACAACTTTCCTTCATGGTGATTTGGAGGAAGAAATATGTATGTCACAACCCGAGCATTACATTGAGAAAGATACATAAAATTTGGTTTGCAAATTGAAGAAATATTTGTATGGTTTGAAATAGCCACGTAGGATGTGGCACTAGAAGTTTGATTCCTTTGTGTTGAGTTTGGGATTTATAATATTGAAATCAGGTGTCTATTTCAAAAAAAATTATGATCGCATTCTCATTATTGCATTGTTTGTTGATGATATGTTGTTCATTGGGAATAGAAAATATTTGATTTCTAATTTGAAGTCTTAGCTTTCAGCATAGTTTGAAATGAAGGATTTAGGTGTAGCTAAGTACATTTTGAGTATGGAAATCAAAAGAGATAGGGAAAACATAAAACTTTGGTTCTGGATAGAGTAAGTATGTGAATTCTGTGTTGGAGAGATTCAACATGGAAAATTATAGACTGTTGTGTGTTCTTGTTGTGATGGGGACAAAGTTATCAATTTTAGATTTTCCAAAATCTCCTAGTGAGGTGGAGGATATGATGATAGTACCTTATGCTAGGGTTGTTGGAAGTTTGATTTATGCCATGGTTTGTACAAGACCAGACATTTCCTAAGTAGTGGGAGTCCTTAGCTGATTCATGGCTAATCCTGGACGAGTACATTGGGATGCGGCAAGGAGAGTATTTAGGTATTTGTGGGGTAATTTTGAGTATTCCTTATGTTATTATGGACATCCCATAGGATCTTTGCATTTAGTTTGTATTCATGGATTCAAATTGGGCAGGTGAAATTGGCAATAGAAGGTCCACCAGTGCCTATATGTTTACCATGTTTGGTGGTGCTATCAGTTGGATGAGTAAGCAAAAAGTTGTAGTCTCTTTTTCCACTATAGAAGTAGAGTACATGATAGCTACTCATGCTTGTAAGGAAACCATTTGGCTTTGAATATTGTGTTTAGATGTTGGGCTTGATGCAGGGATGATTAATATTTGTAGTGATAATCAGAGTGATATTTTCTTAGCAAAGAATCCTACCTTCCATGCTAGAACAAAACATTTTGATGTTCAATTCCATTTTGTCCATGCATGGTGGAAGATGGTAAGGCGCATATTGAAAAATTTGATACTTTGACGAATGTTGCAAATTCCTTGACAACGCCAGTGAGCACAAAGAAGTTTAGATGGTGTTCACAGTCTATGGGCCTGTCAACCCCTAGTACTTGATTACCTAATTATATTGGCTCTTGAAAGGTGTTCAAAAAGTGGGAGAATGTTGGGGATTAAGTTTTTTCAACCTTTGCATTTTCCTAGCACTTAAATATTAATTTATTAATGCTTATGTTGGAATTTCTTGCTCATCTTAATTTGTCATCTAATATGACTTGGCATGGTGAGATGTTAGCATATTGGAAGGTGACATCAACAATAACATGGATGTTGTGGTCCCCACAAGGAAATGTAGGAATCCCAATTTGGGAACATATTCTTTGACATGTG
This sequence comes from Sequoia sempervirens, assembly GCA_007258455.2. Classification (NCBI taxonomy): domain Eukaryota; kingdom Viridiplantae; phylum Streptophyta; class Pinopsida; order Cupressales; family Cupressaceae; genus Sequoia; species Sequoia sempervirens. The sequence continues at coordinate 259,624 of VDFB02138428.1, forward strand.
TTGACATCTTTGAGGGATTTTGTGATAATCTTATGACAGATTTTTTATGAAGATCTTATGACATATTCCCATGATGATCTTATGACGTGTAAGAGCTAGATTCTATGACAGGTTGGACAAGTGTTGGAAGGAATCTTTGCATGGGGAAGTGGGTTCCCAAGTTTTACCTATGATGGGTTGTAAGAGAATGTAAGAGGCATCTTATATTTTTAGTCAATTATAATAGATTCTCTTACAGTTGTAAGAGTTGTCATAGATGACAGATTCTATGACATTGTAAGGAATTTGTACCTATTAGGGGAAATTTTTGGGTGCCCAAGTATGGAGGCATGTAAGAGGGTAAGGGATCATTAGAAAAGTGTTACAGGAGTCAACAATGTGTTGGAAAAATGTGCCACATGGATTTGGACTCCCATCTCTTGTAGATTGTTCTAGAAGCTACCTTCATGCTTATATTTCTCTATATATTGGATGTCTTAGAGTGGGTTAGTATGGTATATTTGCAGGTTTTTTTTTTATGTTGTTATAATAGCTCCAAAAATCAACATTTGTGTACTCCTAGAAGAACTTGCATTGCAAGTATGTTGTAATCAATTGATTAAATAATACATTGTGCAGGTTTTGGAGTGGGTATTTTCTCCCAAAAGATTTTCCCCATGTATATCTTCTGTTGTGAGATTTTGATACTTGCATGTGTTGTTATTTTAATAATCTTCCTATTTTTCATCTCTCATAGTAATTGTAAAAGAATTAAAATTGTACATCTCTCCTCTTAGATCAGTGTTAGGAAGCATTTCCGTATACCTTTCTTCCTTTCATTTAATAGGTATCAAAATGATTATAAGAGCCACAAATTGATCACTTTTTATTCTTAACTTATGAATGCTCCTATAACATTATCTTCATGCATTATAATGTCAAGATCACTACCCTCTTCATCTATGCATACAACTATTCAAACTATGTCCTCTATTAGTGGTTAATGTCCTATTTTCTGTGTTCATGTATATTTTCCTTAAAACTTGGAACTAATCTCAAATTTTACATGTCTTCATCATTTGTAGGTTTATGACCATATAGTCATTGCTAGTAATGATACTTATCTTTGTGCCACCTTATGGGTGGTTCCAATATCAACTTGACAATGGTACTCTCCTTTTTGCTATGGAATGTTCACACAGTCCTTATATCTCTATATGCTACCCCCTTGCAGTTTTTACCATGTTCTAATCAATATGATATGTAAATATCATAAGGATTTGTGTGTGCAATGGAAACCAAAAATTAATGTCACCTATACTACATTATGATTGTCCTTAGGATTCTCGCCTCTTTCACATTTTATGACAGTCTTGTGACTATCCTCTTCATTGTCTATGATAGTCTTGTGATTGTAATTTCCCTTTTCACAACATTGATTGTCCATTTCCTCTATAATCCGACCATTTGTCTTTGTGTATTGTCTAGAAGATATTACACTCATATCAAAGATTCCAAGACTACCAAAGTCCTTTTCTTATGTGATTATACTGATTAGGACTTTGTGACTATCCTCTTCACTATTTTCTTATGTGAGGATTCCAAGACTACCAAATTCCTTTTCTTATGTGATTATACTATGATAGTGTTTATCTCTGTTTATCATGAAGTTTTATTGAAAGGATTGCCTTCTTGTAATCTTCAAATGATCTTCCACCATATTTAAGGGACTTTCATGCTTCATAATTCATAACCCTCAATTACTATTAATGTACCCTTCCTATGCATCATAGGATAATATTCCCTAACCAATTCCAAACCAACATAAACTCTATACTATGTTCCTCCAGGACTATCATATTTCCTCTTGTTTAAGACATGATCTTGTGGCCTTATTTTTGGCTCTTTATGGTAGTTCATTGGAAATGTTCACTCCATCTTGATATAGTCTTTCATGTAAGACTAATTGATATGTTACTCTTGGTTAATGAGCCTAAATGATTGTTATGACAGTCTTATAGTTTTTTCTTTTCAAAATTAGATTGGTTTCCCTTAAACTCCATAGGAACTTGGAGATCATTCAAAATTGGTGCTTTGAAATGTTGGCCTAATTCACAAGTATGCTAGCCTAATTATATTTTTTTGACCTATCCCCATTCATGGTTACTGTCACTATTTTCCTTGGCCTAGTTCAAAAAAATTATTAGCATCTGACCAATTTA
>VDFB02138428.1:261924-308741 GCA_007258455.2 Sequoia sempervirens
AGATGGATATGGAGGTTTTCATTGGTTACCATATGAATAGGAATTAAAATATGGCCCAACATAAGATAGTGGATCTAGTGGCATACTTTGTGTTGGAGCCCAAGGCTTCCTTTCTACAACATAGTAGACTTGGTCTTATTCAATATGGATTGGTTTGAACTCAGGTGGAATCTACTTTCTTTCAATATTAGCTACCATCTTGCATCTGTAGTTCCTCTTCGTTTGTCTGTAGTGGGGGAAATACTCTATCAACATTGCCTCTACCTCCTCTTGCTTCATCTTTTCCTGAAGTGTATCTAGCTGAGTAGCTAGATTATTTATAATGTCTTTCTTGAAGTCTTCTAGAAAATGAGTAATCTCCATTCTTGAAAATCCACTGGTAGTTGACTTACCCATGGAAGATTGGTAAGCTCTCCCTTTCTTTGAAGTTTCCCTAGAGTAGTTCTGGCATATTTTTTTGATATCTTCCCAAGGAAATTGAGAGATATCTCCTCCTCCCATGAGGTCCAAGGCATCAGTGCAGCTACCCTTAATTCCTCTCAGGAAAATCAACTTTTGCGAGTCTTCATTGAGTGTATGGTGTGGAGATTTTTGTAGGAAAAATAGAAACCTTGTAATATAATCTTCTCGGCTCTCATCTTCCTTTTTTTGCATCTTGAAAATGTCACCTCCTCTCATGTCACTGCCCCTACAATATTCCTTGTATTTCTCAAGGAATTTTTTCTTCATTTCTTCCCAAGTTTCCACAGTATCTTTTCCTAGGCTCATGAACCATCTTAATGTAGCCTCTTTTAGAGTGGTAGGAAATAGCTTAAGCCTATGGGAATCAGTAGTATAATCATAAGTCTTATAGAGTATCTCAAAATCAAATAAAAAGGTATTAGGATCTTCTGTGACAAGTCCATAAAACTTGGGGAGTGTTGAAGCAGGGATGTTCTTGATGTTGTCAACTTCATTTTGATGGATAGTGGGGAAAGGAAAAGCTGGTTGGTTAAGTTTGTTCCTATTTGCATCACCCATGTCTACTTGATGTAGTTCCAAAGCAAAGGGGTTCTCAAGCTGATTTTGGTTTTCAGAGGAGAATTCAGAGTTAGTCAGACCAGGAAATGCATCAGCAAAGGGGTGTGGGTCTTCTTCTTCTTATTCTCTTGGTAGGTTCTGATATTCAACTAGATGGAATGGATTAGGATTGTTAGGAAGGAATCTCCCATAAGCATCCCTTCTACTTCCTCTATGCATGTGGTATCACTCACTATCAACTAGCTCACACAAATAACTGGTAAAGAATAAGGGGGGTCATTACTTCCTAAATGAGGATATACTAAGAACAACTTCCAGAAACACTACAACAAGAAAAACTACCAATGACTCCAAAAGAATCCCTATTTTGACACCATCCCCAACAATGGCACCAAAAATGTTGGCCTCCTACAATGATTTAATAACTAAGCCCTTATAGCCATGATTCAAAGATTGGACATCTAACCTAAATACCTATTTCAATCATCATGAAGGTGCATTTAACTTGTCAATCTAGGGATGTGAACTTGAAATGGGTCAGCATAGTATGTGCACTAGAAACCCAAAGTGGGCCCCCTTGGATAAGTATCCTCTAAAACTAATGAGAAATTAGATGCTCAAACTCAAAACTTTATTTTATTCACTGTAAATCATGAGTACAAAAGAGTAATGTATCTGTATTACTAAAAAAATTGAGAGTGCAAGTACAATATCCAATCCGGAAACTCCTTAAGAAGGAGCATTAGATCTTTATTTATACTATTAACTAGACAAGGCAGTCAAATCCACGACTAGGAGGAGACCATTTAGGGAAAACAAAGAAAGTGGAGCAATGGCGGTTACACGTGCATGGAATCTGGTCAGACATGCAGGTCCAAATGCATATTTAACACAACAGTAATGCCTTCGTTTGCTCAATAATTAAAGTCCACTACAAGGAGGTTACATTCGGTTGCATGAGGAATCTTCTGCCATCGATCTCCTTTGACCTTGAGTGATTCCTTTGCTAGACGTTATGGTGCATGCCTAGCTGGTAGTGTCTTCCTCAACTTAGCATCCTCAAATTAAATTTGCATGGTAATGTCAGTATGCACAATAACTGCATATCTATAACCACCTTAAGGAACATTTATTAACCAAATGCAAAATCAATATAGATAATCCACATAATATGCCAATGTCATTAAAACTTGCAAAAATAGGTTAAGCCCAATGTCTATGATTTAAGGGAAACATTATGAAAATATCAACATTTAACATCAAATTCCATGACAATTCCCAACAAATAAACTATAGATTCTACCCAAAATTGGACCAAAAACTAGGCTCATCACTTTTCATATCCCTAGTTGGGCACAAAACTTGTTATCTATAAGTAAATTGAATGATGTGGGTGTGTAGGTAGTTTTCTCGAATGGAGGATACAAGTTGACAAGAGGAGCTATGGTGCTTTCCAAGGGTGTTCAAATTGGAACTCTATTTTAGCTTAATGTATGTGCTATGTAGTGCAATAGTTCTTATGTGAATAAGAGATTTTTAGAGTCACTATCCTCACCATCGAAACCAACATCAAAGAGGACTGTTGCATCTACTTCTAATGGATGTGCTTTCTAGGTACCCAAGGTTCTCATTTTATGAAGATGAAAATTCTAGCAGAGAAAACTATGTTATGGCACCAAAGGCTTGGCCACATTGGTGAGAAGGGTCTTAAAACCCTAAAAAATGAATATATTGTTGAGGGGATGAATGATTGTAATCTTGAGTTTAATTTTTGCAAACATTATATTTATGGAAAGAAAAACTGTGTTTAGTTTTACTCTAGTTCTCACAAATCTTCTAAGGTGTTGGATTTGATTCATTCTAATGTATTTGGTCTTGTTGATATTCCTTTGATTGCAAAATATATTTATTTCATTTCATTCATTGATGATTATAGTAGGACATGGGTTTATTTCCTTAGAAGCAAATCTAAAGTCTTTAATAGATTCAAAGAGTTTAAAGCTCTTGTAGGGAATCAAAAGGATAGAATGATTAAATTTTTGAGGAATAACAATGGCAATGAGTTTTATTTGGTAGATTTCAACATGTTCTATAAAGAACATGGGATTGAAATACATAAGACAATTCCCTACACCCCTTAGTAGAATGAAGTTGTAGAAAGAATGAACAAGATGTTCATGAAGAGGGCTAGGAGTATGCTTAGTGGAGCTAGCCTCGAACAAAATTTTTGGGCTGAAGTTGTTGCCACTTCCTACTACCTAATTAATAGGTCTCCTACTTCAATGCTTGTGGATATGACACCCATGGAGGTATGGTCCAATAAAAATCCCTCATTGAGACATATTCAAGTATTTGGCTATGAGGCATATGCTCATGTGCCTAAGGAGAAGAGGTCTAAGTTGGAGAAAAAGGATATAAAATGCATTTCCATCAGTTATGGCAATGGTGTGAAAGGATACAAGCTTTGGGACCCTATGGCCGAAAAAGTTCTATATAACAAAAATGTGATTTTTAAGGAACTTGGTACTCCTCCAGTTGTGCCACAACTAAGGAAAGAAGAAAAGAAAGAGGATGTGGTTCATATTCCTCCTACCCCTGAGAAATAATCAAAAACATTTGATAGACCTGATGATGAGGAGAGATCAAGTAGCTCTAAAAGTTCAGATGAAGATGAAGAACCTCAACCTCAACCTTTGAGGAGGTCCACATGGATATGGTGACAACTTGATAGGTTTGGATATTCATTGCATGATTCTAGTTGTATATTTTATTTGATTTCTAACACTGATGAGCCTAGGACCATAAGGGATGCTATGGGTATGCATGATGCAGATTCTTGGATAAAATCCATGGATGAAGAGATGATTGCATTAAAAATAAATAACACTTGGGGGATTTTGTGCCCTTTCTTGATGGATGTAAACCCATTGGTTCAAATGGGTGTTCGAGAATTTTTTTGGTTTAGATGGCAGTGTTGAGAGATATAAGGCAAGGTTGATTATGAAGGGTTATTCCCAAGTTGAGAGAATTGATTATGGTCAGATTTTTTCTCCCGTAGCAAAGCTGGCATCCATTATATTTTTGTTATCACTTATTATTGCATACAATTTAGAGATTGAATAGATGGATGTGAAGACAACTTTCCTTCATGGTGATTTGGAGGAAGAAATATGTATGTCACAACCCGAGCATTACATTGAGAAAGATACATAAAATTTGGTTTGCAAATTGAAGAAATATTTGTATGGTTTGAAATAGCCACGTAGGATGTGGCACTAGAAGTTTGATTCCTTTGTGTTGAGTTTGGGATTTATAATATTGAAATCAGGTGTCTATTTCAAAAAAAATTATGATCGCATTCTCATTATTGCATTGTTTGTTGATGATATGTTGTTCATTGGGAATAGAAAATATTTGATTTCTAATTTGAAGTCTTAGCTTTCAGCATAGTTTGAAATGAAGGATTTAGGTGTAGCTAAGTACATTTTGAGTATGGAAATCAAAAGAGATAGGGAAAACATAAAACTTTGGTTCTGGATAGAGTAAGTATGTGAATTCTGTGTTGGAGAGATTCAACATGGAAAATTATAGACTGTTGTGTGTTCTTGTTGTGATGGGGACAAAGTTATCAATTTTAGATTTTCCAAAATCTCCTAGTGAGGTGGAGGATATGATGATAGTACCTTATGCTAGGGTTGTTGGAAGTTTGATTTATGCCATGGTTTGTACAAGACCAGACATTTCCTAAGTAGTGGGAGTCCTTAGCTGATTCATGGCTAATCCTGGACGAGTACATTGGGATGCGGCAAGGAGAGTATTTAGGTATTTGTGGGGTAATTTTGAGTATTCCTTATGTTATTATGGACATCCCATAGGATCTTTGCATTTAGTTTGTATTCATGGATTCAAATTGGGCAGGTGAAATTGGCAATAGAAGGTCCACCAGTGCCTATATGTTTACCATGTTTGGTGGTGCTATCAGTTGGATGAGTAAGCAAAAAGTTGTAGTCTCTTTTTCCACTATAGAAGTAGAGTACATGATAGCTACTCATGCTTGTAAGGAAACCATTTGGCTTTGAATATTGTGTTTAGATGTTGGGCTTGATGCAGGGATGATTAATATTTGTAGTGATAATCAGAGTGATATTTTCTTAGCAAAGAATCCTACCTTCCATGCTAGAACAAAACATTTTGATGTTCAATTCCATTTTGTCCATGCATGGTGGAAGATGGTAAGGCGCATATTGAAAAATTTGATACTTTGACGAATGTTGCAAATTCCTTGACAACGCCAGTGAGCACAAAGAAGTTTAGATGGTGTTCACAGTCTATGGGCCTGTCAACCCCTAGTACTTGATTACCTAATTATATTGGCTCTTGAAAGGTGTTCAAAAAGTGGGAGAATGTTGGGGATTAAGTTTTTTCAACCTTTGCATTTTCCTAGCACTTAAATATTAATTTATTAATGCTTATGTTGGAATTTCTTGCTCATCTTAATTTGTCATCTAATATGACTTGGCATGGTGAGATGTTAGCATATTGGAAGGTGACATCAACAATAACATGGATGTTGTGGTCCCCACAAGGAAATGTAGGAATCCCAATTTGGGAACATATTCTTTGACATGTGTTGACATCTTTGAGGGATTTTGTGATAATCTTATGACAGATTTTTTATGAAGATCTTATGACATATTCCCATGATGATCTTATGACGTGTAAGAGCTAGATTCTATGACAGGTTGGACAAGTGTTGGAAGGAATCTTTGCATGGGGAAGTGGGTTCCCAAGTTTTACCTATGATGGGTTGTAAGAGAATGTAAGAGGCATCTTATATTTTTAGTCAATTATAATAGATTCTCTTACAGTTGTAAGAGTTGTCATAGATGACAGATTCTATGACATTGTAAGGAATTTGTACCTATTAGGGGAAATTTTTGGGTGCCCAAGTATGGAGGCATGTAAGAGGGTAAGGGATCATTAGAAAAGTGTTACAGGAGTCAACAATGTGTTGGAAAAATGTGCCACATGGATTTGGACTCCCATCTCTTGTAGATTGTTCTAGAAGCTACCTTCATGCTTATATTTCTCTATATATTGGATGTCTTAGAGTGGGTTAGTATGGTATATTTGCAGGTTTTTTTTTTATGTTGTTATAATAGCTCCAAAAATCAACATTTGTGTACTCCTAGAAGAACTTGCATTGCAAGTATGTTGTAATCAATTGATTAAATAATACATTGTGCAGGTTTTGGAGTGGGTATTTTCTCCCAAAAGATTTTCCCCATGTATATCTTCTGTTGTGAGATTTTGATACTTGCATGTGTTGTTATTTTAATAATCTTCCTATTTTTCATCTCTCATAGTAATTGTAAAAGAATTAAAATTGTACATCTCTCCTCTTAGATCAGTGTTAGGAAGCATTTCCGTATACCTTTCTTCCTTTCATTTAATAGGTATCAAAATGATTATAAGAGCCACAAATTGATCACTTTTTATTCTTAACTTATGAATGCTCCTATAACATTATCTTCATGCATTATAATGTCAAGATCACTACCCTCTTCATCTATGCATACAAATATTCAAACTATGTCCTCTATTAGTGGTTAATGTCCTATTTTCTGTGTTCATGTATATTTTCCTTAAAACTTGGAACTAATCTCAAATTTTACATGTCTTCATCATTTGTAGGTTTATGACCATATAGTCATTGCTAGTAATGATACTTATCTTTGTGCCACCTTATGGGTGGTTCCAATATCAACTTGACAATGGTACTCTCCTTTTTGCTATGGAATGTTCACACAGTCCTTATATCTCTATATGCTACCCCCTTGCAGTTTTTACCATGTTCTAATCAATATGATATGTAAATATCATAAGGATTTGTGTGTGCAATGGAAACCAAAAATTAATGTCACCTATACTACATTATGATTGTCCTTAGGATTCTCGCCTCTTTCACATTTTATGACAGTCTTGTGACTATCCTCTTCATTGTCTATGATAGTCTTGTGATTGTAATTTCCCTTTTCACAACATTGATTGTCCATTTCCTCTATAATCCGACCATTTGTCTTTGTGTATTGTCTAGAAGATATTACACTCATATCAAAGATTCCAAGACTACCAAAGTCCTTTTCTTATGTGATTATACTGATTAGGACTTTGTGACTATCCTCTTCACTATTTTCTTATGTGAGGATTCCAAGACTACCAAATTCCTTTTCTTATGTGATTATACTATGATAGTGTTTATCTCTGTTTATCATGAAGTTTTATTGAAAGGATTGCCTTCTTGTAATCTTCAAATGATCTTCCACCATATTTAAGGGACTTTCATGCTTCATAATTCATAACCCTCAATTACTATTAATGTACCCTTCCTATGCATCATAGGATAATATTCCCTAACCAATTCCAAACCAACATAAACTCTATACTATGTTCCTCCAGGACTATCATATTTCCTCTTGTTTAAGACATGATCTTGTGGCCTTATTTTTGGCTCTTTATGGTAGTTCATTGGAAATGTTCACTCCATCTTGATATAGTCTTTCATGTAAGACTAATTGATATGTTACTCTTGGTTAATGAGCCTAAATGATTGTTATGACAGTCTTATAGTTTTTTCTTTTCAAAATTAGATTGGTTTCCCTTAAACTCCATAGGAACTTGGAGATCATTCAAAATTGGTGCTTTGAAATGTTGGCCTAATTCACAAGTATGCTAGCCTAATTATATTTTTTTGACCTATCCCCATTCATGGTTACTGTCACTATTTTCCTTGGCCTAGTTCAAAAAAATTATTAGCATCTGACCAATTTATCTTCATAATCTTAGCCAAATAATTTTTGGTCACCATCATATGCAATGTCTTTGACATTCATTGTGTAGATTTTTGGGTTTAGGAAAACATTCACTAGAGATTATGTCTATAATGATTCTGAATGCCTCTTGTGCAATAGCCTCATCTTGATGTTCAAGAGATATATTCAATGTTTGCATCACTCCATGAGGCATTGGGAGATAAGGATAGAGTTGAGATCTCATGTACTATGCAAGTTATCCTCCTTTAGTGCTAATTCTATCAACAATGGTGATTATAAAACTGCTTAGACAACTTGAAAAACTAATGAAACTCAAATAGAAAGAAATATCCAAGCTTCTCATGCTATCTAGATCTTGATCATGTAAATACTCTTGCAATCCTACTATTTTGAACATGTCTACCTCCTTTCTTGGTGACTATCCTTATCAATTTGAGCCTTATTTCAAGTGACTGTCCTTTTCAACTCGGGGTGACTGTCCATACAATCTTGATTTCATGGTCCTTGTATTAATATCTCAAGTCTAACATTATTCTTTAATCACTACCCAAAAGAGTTATCACTACTCTGTCCTTTTGAACATAGGAATCTCCAAGTCTGTGTCATTCATTTGGATATTGCTCATATTCCCTTCAGTTGACTTATTATACCTTTTGACTATCCCTTTGTAGCTTTGTCTCATATTGTATTCCAAGAGACTATTCTTTGGATCCTTTCTTTGTCACTTATATATGTCTGTCCTTCTATGGCATGGAGAACCCCCCATGAAATATGGCACACTCAATGACCAAAACCATTCACTAGGAACTTTTAATCTCAACCATTGTTCACATCAATTATTAACATTGTGTGTGTGAAATATGTGATCAATCTAAATCAATAACAACACAATCAATAAAACATTAAATCAAAGAAGCTGAAAGAAAAACAGAAATAAGCAAACTATTTTACGGAAACCTCTCTGAAGTTGTCTTATTGCTCTCTATCTCCAGCGTTTCTTCTTTGCTCAAGTTGCTCTCAAATTTGGAATGCCAAGCTCAACGAAGTAGGCTACTGAAGAATGAGATTAAAAATGCATATTATGCTAAATGCAAGATTGTGCTATGATGAGAATATTGCTGAAATGCTAAAGATGTAAGAATGCAAGCGTATGTTGTGTTCGTCCTGTGTTGTAACCAATGCTTGGATTTGCACGTGCATTTATAGAGTTTTTTGAAGATTTCGATTGGCTGGGTTGGTCAATGGCTATGATAATTCTTGACAGATCGAACGGTTGAAGATAGATGAGATTGAAGAGAAAATAGAAGAAAACGAATAAAGCGAGATTTTTCCATTTTCATGGAAGAGATAAGATGAGATGATTTAAAAATCATCTTTTTTAGAAGAAAAATGGAAAGATTCTGAGAAGATAAATAATGAATTATCTAATTCCATTATTTATTTATGAGTGTAAGTTGATTTTTCTTAACCAAATATTTAATTAAGATTTTGAGGAAATCAGAAGATTTCATAATTAAATGAAATATCTAATTATGATTTGAAGAAAGCAGAAGATCTTTAATTAAATAAATTATTTAATTAAATTTGAAGGAATGACATTAATTAAATAAAAGTATTTAATTAATTAGAGAAAAATTTTAAAAAGAAGGAAAAGAGATATTTAAATTTAATTAAAAAGATTTAATTAAATTCAAAAGATGATAATTAACTTAAATAAATAAAATGTGTTTATTTAATTTAATCAAGTAGATATGTGGAATAATTAAATAAAATAGATTTATTTAATTATGGTGGGAGAATAAAATGAATGAACACCATAATTAAATTTAATTATGTGTAGAAGATTTTTAGAAGAATTAATTAAATAATGAATATTTAATTAAATGTCAGGAATAATTAAACATGACCAATTTTATGCATATACATTTTGCCCCTCTTTGAAGTGATGTGTGAAACACATTGCTTCAAAGAAAAATAATTTTTTTTTGTTGCCCCTGATATGTTTTTGATGCTGATGCTGATGATGCCCCCTCGGGAGGTAAATCATGGATGATGAGAGTCTGTTGGGGAGTTAGTGATTTAGCTTCCGATAAGTGATGTAAAAGATGCCCCAGATTAAAGTGAAAAGAAAAATGCCACCCAAAAGTCCACCTTAATTGACCTATGTAAGGTAAAAGGGGTGAAAGTAAAAGTCATTTTCACTCTTTTGCTACAGTGATTTGGATGTTCTGACAGTGACTCAGCATGATGTCAATTCCCTATCACACTCACAGATTCAAGCGGGCGCAGCGATTTCAGAGACTAGCAGCGTATGGACCACCAGTGAGTCAATTAAACCTCTTTGTGATTCAAATTTTTATGAATTTGATCAATTTTTTGCAAGTTTTAACGCAGATTTAGGATTAGAATTGTCGTTTTAGTGCATCCGCGGGCCTGTTTTAGTGCTTTCGAAGTTTCCTTTAGCGCATTGAGGGTGTTCTTTAGCGCTTTTAGGTGTAGGGTAAAAATGAGCAGTCTAGCGCATACGAAGTATAGAGTAGCACTTCTAGGGTAGTTGGATGGGTAGGGTACTTTAGCGCATATAGGGCACAGAGTTGCACATCCAGGAATTGACTAGAACAGTGGTAGATTAGCGCTTCTAGGGTGCGAAGGAGGGCATATCGGGGTTGCTTAGCGCATTTAGTGTTTTAGCACATCTAGGTGATGAAATGGCGCATTGGCTGTGTGTATTAGTGCATCCAGGGTTCTAGCACTTATAGGTAGTGAAGTGGCGCTTTTAGGGTGTAAGAGCCTGTTGAATGAGTTTTAGCGCTTTTGAGGTAAACTATAGCGCTTTTGAGTTTTAGTGCATATGAGAAAAAAAATTTCAGAATGCTAGGAAAAAAATGATGGTCTATATTGTGTCCTTGGTCAATAGATAAAGAAAGTGTTTTTCCATCATGCTGATAGTTGATGATTACCTGATAACTTTGCTTCCTCAAATAGAAGACAAAGAGTAAATGCCCTATAGGACTTCTGATAAATTTGCTGTCTGCGATAGAAAACAAATAGTAAATGATTGATGTGAAAACATATTTGCATTTATACTTGAAATACAAATAGAATGATGTTTTGATTGTGTGATATGGGTCGCTGATATGGGTCACTGATATGGGTCGCTTGATATGGGTCTGATTAGTTGCCTTTGTGATGATAATAGGAGGTGTTTGACAACCTCTAGATTAGAGAGCGTTTTCTGATATGTTGGGATCGAATAGGAGAGCTGACTCCTGCAAAGGTATAGTGGATAGGTTCCTATGGACTGGGATCACTATTGACTATCTCGCGAGGGATTCGAGCCAAAGAGGGCTATTGACCGCATTGGCTGAGAGGTGGCATTCGGATCATAACACCTTTCATTTTTTGACTGGTGAGATGACCGTGACACCAGAGGATGTATACAGGATTCTAGGGATTCCTGTGGTAGGTGCTCTTGTGGTTTATGACCACAAGGAGATAGATGGGATAGAGGCACTGAGGAGGATTTGTGGTGATGCGTCTATATCCAGATATTGGGTGCCATGGGTGGAATTTAGTAGGTACCCAGCCTTAGTAGTTGTGTTGGCAGCATTTATTGGAGGTTTCCTTGGACCGGACCATCGGTCGAAGGGATTTTCAGTTGGGTGGGGGAAGATGCTAGAGTGGATGGTGACGCAGCCACAGAGGTACTCTTAGGGGAGCTGTATATTAGCGCATCTGTATCATGACCTACATCAGGTGGTCTACCGAGGGTCGATGAGTTTGGCTAGTGGTGTGACTTTGCTCCAGATCTGGGTGTGGGAGCATATTGCGGTGATGAGGCCAGAATGTGCTAGGGATAGACCACCAGGGAGGCCATATGTGGAGGCGTATTCAGGTGCACTTGTCCAGCCCAAGCTGGGCAAGTTGGAGTACTGGTGACGGGTGCTTGATGATGTGGACTCAGTGATATGGAGACCATATACAGACTATGAGCCTTGGGGTACGGATCATTTGGAGATGTCATTTGTTTGTATACCTCGGTATCTAATAGGACAAACCCCATTCATTATTGAGTGATTTTTAGCCTTGCAGGTTCAGAGACAGTATGGTTTTACATAGGGTATGCCACAGGGCGTTGTTCATTATGGGCGGCGCAAGGATGATCCTAGATGGGGGAATTGCATTGTATATCAGGTAGCATACATAGAGTACTCGAGCTTATAGCCTGAGGTATGGGCATAAAGGCCAGAGGTTACAGATGTAGGCATGTCAGATGAGTACCTAGAGTATTTCCATACTCATCGATTTCCACGGTTTACATGTCCGGATGAGCCAGGGCCCATTGCAGTGGTACAGCAGCCAGAGACAGAGAGACATGAGGGTGTGGCCGGTGGAGAGCAGGCTGGGGGTGGCAGAGAGGAGAGGGATGTTGGAGATGAGGAGGGGGAGGATGACAGTGAGGAGGTTGACAGGGATGATGACAGCTCAGATGGTGGGGATGACGGGGGAGATGATGGAGGGGAGGTAGAGAGAGCAGTGAGGTAGAGGATGGACAGTCTAGCTAGTGCATAGGTTGTTCGGAGGCCTAGATCTGGTGGTAGACCACAGACAATCATTAGGATGTCCTCTTTGCAGTAGCAGACATAGATAGCCACCCTGCAGGCCCAGGTGCAGACTATTCAGGGGTAGTTAGGCTAGGCGCAGAGTTTGATAGCGCAGTTACAGACACAACTTGTACAGGCACAGGCTCAGGTTCCGGCTCCAGCATAGGTAGTTTAGCGTACCCCAGACCACAGATAGCCCAGTTGACAACAGAGAGGGATGCATTCAGACAGAGGGCAATAAAGGCTGAGGGTGTAGCTCAGAGACTGATGGGCACTATAGAGAGTGCCTCTTTGCGATATTCCATTGCAGAGGGTATGGAGATGGTGAGGGAGGCTGAGTATTACCATGTTAGGTATGAGGAGCTGTGTCCTCCCGAGTGCAGAGAGCCATTTCCCCGGTCTCACAGCAGGACTAGGAGCAGATCGCAGACACGTACATAGAGCATGGGAGTGACTGGGCCTCGGTGGGATCCAGACATAGGTACTAGTGGCAGGCCACCTCCTTCTAGACCAACTCCATCAGGGGCATCGACCAACTAGTGTTATGATGTATATCATTTTTGGAGCCTGTATATGCCATTTTATTGATTAGATCCTATGTATCTCTTGTTGAACTCTACAGTTTCATTGGACATTTAGACATTTGTATCATTTTTGATGAGTGTTGATATGCAGTGGCGATGATTGTTTTTTAATGATGTGATGTACATTTATGAGATGATTTATGTGATGTCTATCATGATTTTTTGATTATGTGATATGCAATTTATGGATTTTGGTATGCATTGGAATGATTTGATGACTAACATGATATGCAGGATGATTTGATATGATGTGTTTATGATGATGATTGATGATGCGTACTAATGATGTCATGCAGGTGGATGATTTATGAAATAAATATATACCATGGAATATGTGATATGTGATGTTATGTAGGTTTTCTAATGTAAGATGATAATAAATGAATGTTGTGCTTATGATATGCAATATGAATTTGTAATGTAATTTGGCATGAAGATAGGATGATGGGAATGTGATGTGATAAATGATATGAAAATGACGAAATGTAAATGATGACGAAATGAAATAATAAGTAAATATGAAATGATAATGAAATGATACGATGAAAGTGATATGTAAATAAACATGAAAATGAAAATAAAAAAGAAAATGAAATGGTAATGAAATAAAAAGATAGTGATAATAAAATGAGATGATATGAATGAAATGAATGGTAAGGTAATAAGTGATAATGATAATGAAATGATGAGATGAATGATAAGAAAATGAAATGATAAGATAATGAATGATAATGGAATGAAATGACTGAATGATAACAGAATGAAATGATAATGATAAGAAAATGAAACGATAAGATGATGTAATGAGATATATGATAATGTAAAGAAATGATAATGATAATGAGATATATGATAATGTTATGATATGTTAATGAAATAATATGATAGATGATAATGACATGTGAAATGTAATGATAATGTGATGAAATGATAATGAGCGAAAATGACAATGTTATGATATGGTAATGAAAAAAAATATGATAGATGATAATGACATGAGATGATAATGAAATGATATGAAATGAGATGATAATGGAAAATGATATGAAATGAGATGATAAAATGATAAATGATAAATGAAATGGTAAAATGATAATGGATATGATAATGATATGAAGATGATAAAAGGCATGAGATGATGGCAAAATATAGAAAATGATAAATGATAAATGAAATTATATGACAAATGAAAAATGATAATGAATAAAGAATTTTGAATAATGGATCCCAAATGATATGTAAACGAATGGAAAATGATAGATGACAGGACCTAGATGAAATGATAATGAAGATGAAATGATAACGAAATGAGAGGTGATAATAAAACAAATGTTCGAATGTCCTCCACAAATAGCCCAAAGAGACATGACAGCCATTGATGTTTTTGTTAGCCCTTTTAAAAACTCTGATGCAAATTCGGTATGCAGATATATGTATACTAATCTAAAATGAAATGCAACTAAATGAAGAAAACCAATCGTTGAGTTTTTTTGTAGCTTTCTTGGATCATCATAGAGTGTTAAAATGTTGGAAGTATGTACAAGCATCAAAGGGTAAATCAGCACCAATGATGACCTGAGTACAACTTTCATGATTTTTAATATAGCAAGCGAACACAAGCATCAAGGTATAATTGAACCGAGATGACCTGAGCATTTCTTGCATAAACAGACAAAGACTAACCACCTTCTGATGCAAATGTGGAACTGTCATCAATGATATTGCTTCGGAAATCATGTCTCGTGACATATTTGCAACATATGGATAGTTAACCTCAAGACAGCAGACAAATAAAAATCATCCTCTTTCCTCGTCACTCTAGTTTTAGTACATCATCGAGTGTGCTCCAGAGAGATGATATCAAAAATTAAACAACCATTGTTCAAAATGAAAAACTATTATTCCAAACATTATTCAGATTTTAGATCATCCAAATATGAGTCATGATATGGTACCTACTGAGAACTGTTGTAATATAGATCAATGATTGGATAGTTGTTCATGTGATTTGATTGGGTTGTTCACATGATTGGATTTGGTGTCATTGTCTTGTTGTTTCGGTAAAATCTTGAAAGTTGATTGCCCTCAGTATGTCAACGTTTGCCCCCAGTATTGACACAACTTGCCGAAATGGATATGTACAATAATCAAGCCATGGTAAGATGTTATCGCTTAGGCAAATGATGATAGCATGATGCTGGTATGGACCTAAGATGATGGGAAGATGCATGGAAAGGAAGGCTCAAAAGCCAAGTGCAGAACATGAACTAATAGATGGAGAGCTACAAATAGTGTCTGTTTGCCAGATTTTCACTATTTGTTTTTATTGCATTTTTCTTGTCAATAGACTGCTTGTTTGCCAGGTTTTCACCCTTTGACTTCTTTTTTTTAGGACTTTTTCTACTATTTTTGAATTTTTTGGACCTTTTGTTGTTTTGAATTTTTTCGACTTTTTTTTGTTGTTTTTGAATTTTTCGTGGACCTTTTCTCGTTGTTTTGAATTTTTAGGACTTTTTCTGTTTTTGAATTTTTTTAGGACTTTTTCTACTGTTTTTGAATTTTTTCAGGACCTTTTCTGTTGTTTTTGAATTTTTTCAAGACTTTTTCTACTATTTTTTAATTTTTTCAAGAGCTTTTCTATTGTTTGATAACCGCTTCAGACATAATACTTTTTTAGGTGCATGCTGTTGATGGGTTCATCAAATAGGTCCCCTTCTTGCGTTGATAGTTTGTATGCTCTTGAACCGTAGACAACGATAACCACATAAGGACCTAGCCAATTTGGTTCAAATTTTCCTTTCTTTTCTCTGTCTTGTTGATTTCGTGGGTTTTCTTTCAAAACCAGATCACCCACCTGAAAGGTGTGTGGCTTTACCTTGTGGTTGTAGCTGCGAGACATCATCTGTTGGTATGCTTTCAAATGGTCAGCTGCTCTTTGTCTCTTTTCATCTAGGAGTTCTAGTTCTTGGAGTTGGGACACTCTGTATTCATCATCTATTGTGAGGCCCTTCAGTGATACTCTAAGTGATGGGATTTCAACTTCTAGCAGTAAGATGGCTTCTGCTCCATAGACAAGAGCAAATGGTGTTTCTCCTGTTGGTGTTCGAATACTGGTTCTATAGGCCCATAAGGCGAGATTGAGTTGAACATGCCAATCTTTCCCTGAATCATTCACAGTCTTCTTCAAAATTTTCAGTATTGTTTTATTTGAGGCCTCTGCTTGGCCATTCCCTTGTGGATAGTAGGGTGTAGAATATCTGTGTTGAATGTGAAATTTCTCACAAAGTTCATCAACATCCTGATTCTTGAACGGTGGTCCATTATCAGTAATAATGGAGTTGGGAATGCCATACCGGCAAATAATATAGTTTAGTATGAACGATGATATTTTTTTTCCGGTAACTTTAGTGAGAGGGACTGCCTCAATCCTCTTGGTAAAATATTTTGTAGCTGTGATGATGAATTTATGCCTGTTCAATGAGGAAGGATGAACCTTGCCTACCAGATCTAACCCCCATTGAGAGAATGGTCAAGTTGGTATAAATGGCTGAAGTTCTTGTGTAGGAGCATGAATGAGATTCCCATGAATTTGACATTTTGAGCATGTTTTCACAAAAGTGAATAATTCTCTCTCCATTGTAGGCCAGTAGTAACCCATTCTAATCAATTTCTTGGATAAGGTTAGTCCACTTGAATGAGTACCACAAATACTACCATGAACTTCTTGCAAAGCTTTGTCAGATTCATCACGTTCAAGACATCGAAGTAGAGTACCATCAAGACCATGGTGATAAAGGGTGTCAGCGATAAGAGTGTAGCGAGAGGATTGGCGGATAAAATTTTGCTTTTGGTTACAGGATAAATCAGGTGGTAAGATGTCATCTTTTAGGTAGGCATAAATCTTGCCATACCAAGGTGAATCAGATCCTACCAAGTGGCAAATGATTTGGCTTTCGGGTGTATCATAGGTCAGTGTAAATGATTGTTCCACCAAAAATTCATAGCGAGTCTGAGTTTCTGGGAGTTGTAACAGTGATGCGATCGTAGCCATGGCGTCAACTGCTTTGTTATCAAGCCTTGGAATTTGTGTGAATTTGATGTCCACAAAGTACTTCTTGAAGTCATCGACCATCTTTTTATATGGCAACAGTTTATCATCTTTGGTCTGATATTTGTCATTGATCTGATAAATGACCAACTGTGAGTTGCCATACACTTGTAGTTCTGTAATCCTCCATTATAATGCAATCTTTAGTTCGGTGATTAAGGCTTCATATTCGGCTATATTGTTGGTACATGGAAACATTAACCTGTATGACTGAGGAATGGTATTACCTTGAGGGGTGACAAAGAGTATGCCTGCCCCTGATCCATGCTAGGTGAAAGAACCATCAAAATATAAAGACCATGTTTGTTTTGATTCAGCATTGAAGAAATTATCATCTGGAAATTCAATGTGCATGGGATGCTTTGCATGTAGTGGTGCTTCGGCTAGTTGGTCAGCAATAACTTGTCCTTTGATTGCCTTGCGATCAATATAATGGATTTCAAATTCACTTAATATCATAACCCATTTTTCTAGCCTTCATGTCAACGTAGCCTTGCTTAATAGATATTTGAGTGGATCAATCTTTGCAACAAGATTAATCGTATGAGTTAACATGTAGTGTCAAAAATTTTGTGAAGCAAAGACCACTGCTAGGCAAGCCTTCTCAATGAAAGTGTAGCTGAGTTCATGTCCTGTTAATGTTCGGCTGATATAATAGATTGCTCGTTCTTTCCCTATATGGTCTTCTTGTGCTAGCAATGCCCCCAAGGATGTCTCTGTTGTGGCAATGTACAAGATCAATGGTTTGTCTAGATTTGGCGGTACTAGAACTGGTGGGTTCATCAGGTACTGCTTGATTTGTTGAAATGCCATCTCACATTTGTCATCCCATCTAAAAGGAACATTCTTATGTAGGAGATGTGTGAAAGGTAGACTTTTGTCAACCAATTATGCAATGAACCTTCATATGGATTGAAGTCATCCTTGTAATGATCTCAATTGACTGATGTTCCTTGGGGGAGGCATCTCCATGATTGCCTGTATTTTAGCAGGATCTACTTCAATTCCCTTTTTTGAAACAATATACCCTAAGAGTTTTCCAGATGTGACCCCAAAAACACATTTCTTGGGATTTAGGCGAACTTTGAATTTCTCCAATCTAGTAAATGTTTTAGACAATATTTCCAGGTGTCCTCTAGTGTATTATTTTTCCAATATGTCATCTACATAATCTTCCATGAATGTGTGCATCATGTCATGAAAGATCATAGTCATGGCTCTTTGATAAGTAGCCCCAACATTCTTTAGACCGAAAGGCATGACATTCCAACAGTAAGTTCCCCATGGACATGTGAAAGTTGTTTTCTCTTGGTCTTTAGGTGCAATCTTGATTTGGTTGTAACCAGAAAAACCATCCATTAATGAATACATGGCATGGCTAGTTGTTAGATCAACTATAGTGTCAATGCTTGGAAGTGGGAAGTCATCCTTAGCACATTCTTTATTAAGATCTTTGAAATTTGTGCACACTTTGACACTTTTATCTGGTTTAGACACAAGAACAATGTTAGAGATCCATTCGGCGTAGTCGATTGACCTTATGAAGCCCACATCCAAGAGTTTTCTTAGTTCTTCTTTAACCAGTAATGCAACATGGGGGTTCATCTTTCTGAGTTTTTGTTTTATAGGCTTAGCTCCTGGTTTGATAGACAAGTGATGCATGATTAGATCAGGATCAAGACCGGGCATGTCCACGTAAGACCAAGCAAAGTTGACTTGATTTGTTTTTAGAAATTCCATGAACTCTAGTATTTCTTTTTCTGTCATTGATGCAGCCAGCTGTAAAATTCTTGGTTTGTCTGAAGTTTCAAGATCAACAGAATTTGTAGGCTCAATCAAAATAGGCGATCGCTCATGGTAATGTTCTGGGAGAGTGTCAAGATTCCCATCGTCTGGTGCCTTAGAAAGGTTTTCACCATCCGATACACTCTTTATTTTATCTTTTGTTTGATCTAATACTGCCAGATTCTAGTTTTCACCATTAGATCTTTTGTTTTTAATTTTATTTTTGCAGCTGGGAGAATTGACACCCTCCTGATCAAAGACTTTATGCTGAAAATCGCTAGTGGAACAATCATTTATGTCTTCTACGGAAAGGAAGTTTACAATAGCTTCATCACTTGGAAACATTGGTATATTGATGGTTCAGATGAATCCCAATCAATGAGATCAGGATAAATCAAAGGTATCGGGTCATCGGGTTGCATGAAATAAGCTATGATTATGGTCATAATGGAGTTGACCGTAGGATCCGAGGTATGAGGTTGGTCAATGATGGTACTATTCTCACGATGGTCTCGTTCATTTAAATCTGACTCAACATCACTAGAATCATAGTTACTTTGTAGTTCAAATTCTTGTGGTTGGGACCCTGAACCTTCACCTTCGATTAGAGTTGGGGTATACTTGTGTATTATATCAACCTCTTTATCCCTCCAGAATTCATCATTGTAAATGGTGTCCCATTCATATTCAGTAGAGTCTGTGTTAGAGTTATTTTAGAGTTATTTTCCATGAAATTTTGAACTGTGGCTAAACATGCTTCTCTTGAATCTAAACCTTTTTGCAATGTGAAAATAGTGCCTTGCAGATTTTTAGATGTTCTTTCTTTTGAGGTAGCATCATAACCTAATCCAGTTTTCTCCTTTGCAGCAAGTCCCAGAGGATTAATAGGTTCAACTACTCCTTTTCTTTTCCCGATGGGACCCTTATCATAGCCCATCTTCTGCATGATAGAATATCCTTTCCCATATTTCTTTGTTGGTAATTTGACATTAAAAATTGCTTCATCTTCATCCTTATATAGCCAGTTTAGAATTTCCCTATCCTCAAGATCTTCCATGGGGAATTTTTCTTTGATGAATTGTCCATCAAACTTTGTAATCGACTATGTTGGTGGTTGTGTTGATGTCGATGCTGCTGATATTTGATGTTGAGTGATGGAAGGTTGTCCATGTGACCGAGGTGATGTAGGTAAATTAGCGAGACAAAGAGAGTATTCTCCAACTCCATGGTCTTTGAATTTCAATTTCTTGTCAAAACTAGTGGCTAACTGACTGATTTGTGTATCGATCTTTAGAGAAGTACTAGCATGAGCTTCTCGATTATTGGGAACCAAAGTATCCTGACTGGTTTTTAGATTTACACAAGTTTGAGCCTTTGAATTATTAGCCGGTATTGTGATTTCCTATCCATCGTAAGGAAATTTAAGACATTGATGATATGTAGATGGGACAGCTTTCCTTTCATGGATCCAAGGACGACCCAACAAGATGTTGTATGCGAGATCACGGTCTAATACCCGACAGAAGGTATTTTTGATAACAGGACCCACCCTAATTGGCAACATTATTAGACCCTTGGATGCTCTTTCCTCATCATCGTAGGCTTTAATGGTAATCTTTCTTCCGAAATCAATGGAGTCTTCAGAAAATCCCAAAGACTTGACCAACTTCATAGTACATATATTTAAACCAGTGTCCCCATCTATTAGAACTCGCCTGACATGAAACTTGTGAACCGTGACCTCTAAATATAATGATGAGTTATGAGGATGAGTTATGGAAACGCCATCCTTTTCTGAAAATGAAAGGCATGTGGGTGAAGAAAAATGTCCTACCATAGCTTGAAATTGGTCTACATCCAAATCAGTAGATACAATTGTTTCAAAGAGGGCTTTTTCGAGAATTTCTTTATGTGCTGGGGAAATATTCAAGAGTTCAAAAATAGAAATCTGAGCAGGAGTCTTTTGAAGTTGGTTAACTAAGCCATATTGATGTTGAGGTGTAGGTCCAGTGGATTTTGAGGGGACACCCTTTAAGACAACTTTGGCTTGCACCCTTGTTGTTGCGTTGACCTCCCTATATTCCATCTTTTCTTTGAATTTTATGACATTGATTCGTTCATCATCAGTGTAGATATGATTAATTATCGGATCCTCAATATGATTCACATTTTTTTCAGAAGACTCACCTTTTTGATAGTTAGGCAAAGGATCTCGAAAAGCTTTGTGTTCATTTGATTTTTGATGTCCTTCTATCATGACAATGTCATTGTCGATTAAGTCTTGAATAGTATTCTTCAAGTCTTGACAATTATTTGTGCGGTGACCTTTGCATCAATGATAGTCACAATAGTATGCCTCGTTCCATGATGGAAGCTTTACACTGGGTTCATAGTTTCGCTGCGGTGGTAAGGTAATGATATTTTTGGCCATCAATTATTTGAGTGTGGATTCTAAAGATTGACCTATAGAAGTATAATTTCTTCTACGAGAGAAGAATGAAAATCATTGTGGATGTGTTCAAGGTATTCCCTAAGGAGTTATGATTCTTATTGGTTCCTCAGTAACCTTGATCGTTGGTAGTCCCTTGATTGGGAGTATGATGTTGATTTACATTGTTTCTCGTAGGAGGAGGATTGTTCCCTTGATTTGTAATTGAGTTGACATTGTTGTGGCAAGTGCTTGGAGCACTAAGAACAAATGGCTTGGTTGAGGCATGATTCACATCAACAACACCATCATTCACTACGTTCTTGTTGCGAGTCCAAAACTTAGACTTTTCCTGATTGTTGTGATGATTGGATGAGCTAGGATTGTCATGTTTGATTACTCCTCTTTTGACCAAAGAACCTTCAATGGTTATGGCATGTTCAATCATTTTTTCAAAAGGAGGAAAATGTAAGTTCAAATGGTAGCTCATTTCTGAATTTAAGTTGTTAATGAAGGTAACCATCTTTTCCTTTTCAGGAATAGGACGTGGATATCTAGCGAACATTCTTCTCCATCTTTGAAGAAATGTAATGAAAAATTCACCAGGTTTTTGTGCCACTTTGCAGAGATCGATCATGGTGATTTGGTGTTGGATGTTGTAAGCATATTGTGATATGAATAGGTTGATTAATTCCTCAAATGTCTTGACAGGAGGTGTAATCTTTGATAGCCATTCCATAGAATGAGCTCCAAGACTCCTGGGAAAAAATCACATCAAGTAAGTGTCTTCGTGAGTGAACTCTAATGTCATATTTCATAAATCTCTAACATGATCGATTGGATCCGATTTCCCATTATAGCGATCAAATTTTGGCATTTCACAATTTTTGGGAAATGGAATCATGTTGAGACTTCGATCGAAAGGATAAGGACAAATGTCCTCAAGCGTATATTTTTTTGTGGTGGTTCCCCCTTGTAATTCTTTAACTTTTCCTTGAAGTGCTTTAATTTGTTGAGTCAAAGCACTAAGATCAGATGGGGATTTTTTTTCAGGTTTGCTCTTCAAGATCTCAGTATCAAAGTCATACGGTAATTTAGCTCCTTGGTCAGCTAGATAGAGAAAATATTTCTCTTTATCGTGTTGTAAGATTTTTTCTATGGCTTTGTAAAATTTGGGATCTTGCTCAACTTCTCTAAGGTGGCGTTCATCCTCATGTTCATCATCGCTATCGACATGAGTATTGTTTATGGCTTTGTACTTGTGGAAGGGATTTTCTTCTCTGTTATCCATGTTGTTGTTGAAAAGTGGATTACGACTCACACTGTAGAGAGGATTACTATTTTCACCTTCTTCTTGAGTGTTTTGAGTAGGACCTTCTTGTTGGATTTCTTCCCTTGATTTGATGTATTGGGATCTTGTGAAGATAGGCATGTGCTTTTGAAGAAATCTTCTAAACTTAGATCACAGTTTCGATGAGTGTGATAATGGGGATATCTTGATCTGATAAGATGGGGATCTTATGATATGATCAATGATGTCTCCTAATTTTTTATTATGGCTTCCGATAATGAAGGATGTCAGAATCCTATTGGGGAAGGTAAATCAAATAATTAGAAAATTTGTTTTTGGAAGACACACTCTTAAAGATTTGATCTTTGTCTTTGAAGGAGGAATTCAAGATCACTGGAGGATTTGACTAGGATGTGAGGGATACTCAATAGAAGGTTGAGGTATGTTATCAAACTCAAGAGGTTGATTAAGATTATGCCGTTGAGATAGAGCTAATCTCTGATAATGAGCTCGAGAATCCAATGGATCTACAATATACTCATCAGTGAATCCCCTAACAAAGTCTTGGTATCTATGAAGAAATCCACGGTAATGAAGCAAGACGTGTCGACTCTTGTACAAAATTTTTCTTCTTTGTAATGACTTCTTGTACCCTAACTGTTTCTTAGGTTTCTTGATTCTAGTGGAAATTGATTTTTTGACAAATTTTGTTGATTTCCACTTCCTAAGCATGAGAGAAAATATCAAGAATGTTATTGGACCAAAGATGTGAATGATTTTTGAACGGTTTCAGCTATTGTTCTTCACTTTCATTTCGGATGATCTTTTATCTAAGTTAATGTAATGGAAGACACAACAAACATTCTGAAAAACAGTTGTTTTTAAAACCCTATACTAACATCAAGTGTATGATCAAGAAAATGTTTTTCAGCAAGTGTTTTCACAGGTTTAGCACATGAAAGACAATTCAAATAGACTCACTCTTAGTACTCAAGTAGTTCATTCTAGTAATCGACAGCCCACATCTTAGAACTGCGTCGACTCACACAGCCATGTCACCCCCGAAAGGGTGCCCGTGTTTTTGTCTTTTCCAGGCACGTACTTAGAGTTACGGAAGTGGATACCAGATCCCCTGAGCAAACGGTCCTTGGTACTTATATGGTGAGTATCTTGGGGGCAGATTCTTCCCTCCCCTTGCACTGTGATTATTAGAATGTTTGGAAACTGACTTCAGCTGGCTACTACACTAGGTTCGTAGTAAGGATTTCCGTTCGGTGCGGCAATAATAAACTCCCTCAGGAGACCTCCCAACCTTTAGAACAAAGGCTTTGGGGATGGTTATCTTGCACACTACCATCAAAAGAGGGTTTCCCCATATTTGCTTTAAATTTTATAGTGGGGTGGAATAGCCTGGCATTGGCTTAAACCCACTTGAGTCGTTCCCTTAGGGTGAGTACTTTTTCCCACTACGGCAGGCTCTCTAAAGGATGTAATTAAAGCATGAAATTTGCATGAAATTGAAAAGGCAAGTCTCATATTTTGATCACCTAGTTAAGGGGAGAGCATAGACCTATTGCCACAGACAAAGCAAACAAATTATCTTTTTAAAACCCAAATCACGATGATCTAATCTAAGTGAAGATATTGCTTCACAAACACAAGTTTGTCCAATTTTAACTATAAGATCATTGTGTGGTGACTATCCTAAATTGCTTCTTTTTAAATGCCATGTCTATCCTAGGATTGATCAATTTTATTCAGATGTGACTATCCTGGGGTTGCTTCTTTTTAACCAGAGAAAATTCTGTCTGCGGAATGCGGCAAACTCAGAATTTTGTTTTTGTGTTACAACTAGATGCACAGAAACAGACCTTAGATGCGCCAAAACAGATAGTATATGCACAAAAACAGACCTTATATGCGCCAAAACAAATAGTATATGCGCAGAAACAGACCTCAAAAGTGTAGAAACATAACTCAAAAGCACGGAAATAGAATTTTAAAAGCGCAGAAACAGACCTTAGATGTGCTACTTTAACTAAGTGCTGATATGAATCCGTAAATATGTAGCATGAATGCTCTAAAATCTACCTTAAATGTGCAGAAACAGACCATAAAAGCGCTAAAATAGTTCTCAAATGTGCTACTGTAATTAATGCAGATTTAATTCTAAATGAAGTGAGACCAAATGCACTATTCTATCCCTCAGATGCGTTAAAATAACTCTCAAAAGCACCGAAACAATCCCCAGATGCGCTAGAATACCTGTGAAAACAAAAAAAAATAGAAGTCCCAGAAGTGCCGCAGAAAGTCTCAAATGCGCTAAAGAGTAGAATTTTTCTGAACGTCGAACTCAGAACACAGAAACCTGCCAGAATAATCTGCAAGAAAATATTAAAATCGGGGCATAGGCCCCACGGTGGGCGCCATTTTATGTGTGTGTGAAATATGTGATCAATCTAAATCAATAACAACACAATCAATAAAACATTAAATCAAAGAAGCTGAAAGAAGAACAAAAATAATGTTTTATGGTAGCCTCTCTGAAGTCGTCTTATTGCTCTCTATCTCCAGCGTTTCATCTTTTCTCAAGTTGCTCTCAGATTTGGAATGCCAAGCTCAACGAAGTAGGCTACTGAAGAATGAGATTAAAAATGCATAGTATGCTAAATGCAAGATTATGCTATGATGAGAATATTGTTGAAATGCTAAAAATGTAAGAATGCAAGCGTATGTTGTGTTCGTCCTGTGTTTTAACCAATGCTTGGATTTGCACGTGCATTTATAGAGTTTTTCGAAGATTTCGATTGGCTAGGTTGGTCAACGGCTGTGATAATTCCTGACAGATCGAACGGTTGAAGATAGATGCGATTGAAGAGAAAATAGAAGAAAACGAATAAAGCGAGATTTTTCCATTTTCATGGAAGAGATAAGATGAGATGATTTAAAAATCATCTTTTTTAGAAGAAAAATGGAAAGATTCTAAGAAGATAAATAATGAATTATCTAATTCCATTATTTATTTATGAGTGTAAGTTGATTTTTCTTAACCAAATATTTAATTAAGATTTTGAGGAAATCAGAAGATTTCATAATTAAATGAAATATCTAATTATGATTTGAAGAAAGTAGAAGATCTTTAATTAAATAAAATATTTAATTAAATTTGAAGGAATGACATTAATTAAATAAAAGTATTTAATTAATTAGAGGAAAGTTTTAAAATAGAAGGAAAAGAGATATTTAAATTTAATTAAATTCAAAAGATGATAATTAACTTAAATAAATAAAATGTATTTATTTAATTTAATCAAGTAGATATGTGGAATAATTAAATAAAATAGATTTATTTAATTATGTTGGGAGAATAAAATGAATGAACACCATAATTAAATTTAATTGTGTAGAAGATTTTTAGAAGAATTAATTAAATAATAAATATTTAATTAAATGTCAGGAATAATTAAACATGACCAATTTTATGCATATACAAACATCCTTGGAAGTATTTATTTTGTCCTCACTAATTTAATTTCCAATACAATCACTTATAAATGATTTAATATAGTCAAGTGAACTAGGGGTAGCTGGTTCAACCTCAGTTTAATAACAGTATTTCTCAAGATTTAATGAAATTAAATTATTGTCAATAAACTACTTGCTAAATTTGAGCTTTAAAACAACATCCTTATGTAGGCTAGAAATTTTTTGGAATACCATCTAGAAAAGGATAAGGAAACTTCAACTTTGATAAGTACATATGTGACCCACATTCTATACAAATTATAGTCAAACAATATTTTGAAGAAAATAAGGTATATGTGACTCATGATGTTGAAAAACATGTTATTATGGTCAAGTTCACAAGAGATTTCTCTAGATGGTCATGTTTCTAAAATGGAAAATATGACCATAAGATTGATACAATGCCTCCTTGACTTGTCACTACCAACATTTGTGACCTCTGTGAAAGATTGCCTTGTGACTATATTATGAAACTTTCACAATATATTATTATTCTGGTTTTATTTTCCACTATCTTCACATATCTAATAGACTTTTCATGTTGAATTCATGAATATTTTAATCATGTTGATTTCCCTATATGATTCCTTTTGAGCACCTTATCAATTGAATCATTATAGAGATGAATAAAAAAAATAACCCTACTTTCATTTTCAACAACTATTTTACCATCCCTGACTATTAATGACAATGTTACAAACTAAAATTTATCTCTTTCTAGAAAGAAATTATAGCCCCTACAATGGACTCAAATTAGCCCTTGAATTTATTCTCTAATATCCTCTCAACACAAAAATATATGAAACCATTGACCTATAGTAGTTATCCTAAATACACCACTTAGACCACCACACAAGGCACACTCAAGGTCATATCTAGTCCCGAATTGGCTAGATATAGGCAAAAATATTTAACCATGGTATTTCTAGTTAAATTATTCACAAGGCTAACAATACCATGTGGAAGTGATATATTACCTTTCCATCATGTGAAAACCTTGACCCTTTTCTTGATTCAAAATAAGGTTGTAGGACCTCTTTGCTCTTCACAAAATTGTATGGGGCCTCTCTTATAGTTTTAGACTCCCTCCAAACTATCATGTGTTCTTTAGAGCATCACACTTTCACCATAAGAATTTGAAAGCTTCCTATAGAGCGGCCTCTATTCATCTGAAATATCATGAATATTGCATACTTATTCCATAGAATGGCCCTTACTTTGATATGAATAAGAGTTTAGTATCATAGATAAATGAAGGGACTAGAACCACATTCTCATTTGACCAATCCTGCATAAGAAACTCTTGTTGTCTTTCATATACCTAAAAATGAAATTTACTGACCTTGTTCTACCATCATTAATGACATACCCTAAATAGTCCTCCCTTATCAACATCATGACCCATTGTATAGTGGAACTAGTTATCTTCCCTTCGTTGATCTTACTCTTCATAAGGTCAAGAGAGTATTTTCAAAAACCAAATACCATTGTACATGCATTCCCTAGGTTGTTCATTAACACATAGTAGGTTTTGCATAAAAATGCAAGACTAAAAGGTAAAATGGTCATCTTATCTTCCTATGAAGATGAATTATTCTTAACAACTACCATGGAATCATCATAAGGAAATTTTGAAAGACATAAAAGGACCTTAAAACCTTCAAAATTCAATACAACTAGAGAACTTGAATAAAGCTAAAACATCAGCAATATGGAAAATTTAGAGGCTTACGTGGTAGCACAATTAAATACACATATGGATGCAACCTAAATTCAGCTCCTAAATCCCTCCATTCTCCTTGAAATGTGCCTCTATCTCTATTTGAAACTTTGCAATGTGGCAAAAACTAGTAGTTGCTTTATAATATCCCTTTCATATATGCTCTTTGGTCTACAATGTGGGATAAAGCCCATGCTTCTACCTTGTAACATGGTTAGGATTCCCTAAAAATCTTTTTGAGACTCCTTCAACATTCTAGGAAATCCTAAAGTCTTTCTTTGCTACATGGTTCAAGGAAACAAAGACTGAAAATTCTTCCTTCTTTACTTTTGGCACAGAGACTTGATTAAGGTTTTTTTCACTTTTTTCACTTTTTTCATTTTTTCTTGAAATTTTCTAATATAAGCTTCTTTTCACCCTTTTTTAGAAAATTTAGTGGATTTTAACTTGGATTTAGTAAATGGAACCTATTAAACAAAAAAATTCAAAACTAACAATGAAGCTAAGATAGTCCTAATGAAGTTATGATAATCCTAGAATTTTATGAAACAATCTCTATCTTATTTGTGCATACATGTAGAAATCATCATCATGCTAAGGAAATGACCAAAAATATAACATCTAATGAGCATGAAGATAAGTATGTGACAACATATATAACACATTTGTAAGGACATAGGTCACTATAGTGGCTCATTCTATTAATATGGCATCTATGAACACAAAATTGTGTAGGTAAGGTGATATAGATCCATAGTGGATGCTAGTAGAAAAGTAGAATGTATGGGGGAAAGGTAAGGTGCCCCGAATGTACAAGGAAGGTAAGGTAATGTAAGAGTGTACTATTAAGGAGGTGAAAGAATGTTGTCCCCAATACAAAGGTATAAAAGTGATAGAAAAATATGTAAGGGGAAGGCATTATACATTTCATGTAGGTATAAATTCTAAAGACATTAAAAGATGAGTTCCATGGGTGGGGGAGTGAATTATACCACTACTTTAAGGATATGATAATGAAAGCTTAGTGTAGAGTGTTTCACTCTAAAATGTAAAGATGACGTAATGGAAGCTTGATGTACATTGATATAGAGCAAGATGTGCTTAAAGTAAGGGTAACTCTAAAACTATGACGCAATAAGTTAGGATGACAATGTGATCTCTACACATGTGATATAGTGAATTAGACCCAATAATATATCTTTTATGGTTTTATTATAATAATTTTTAGTTTCATTATGTTACCAAATGCTTGTGATCTCAAATTCATCCATAATATATCTAACAAAGACTTCAAAAAATCACATGCTTGTGCTACCAATATTGTTTAAAGGGGGTTTCCCCCTTAAAGAGGCCTAGGATATTTATAACAATTTTATGATTACTAACAATGAAATTTGTATAATTATTCATTTATTCAATTAATAATTTGTAGTGTAAATATGGATAATGGTGGTAAAGAAGATTTACATTAACCAAAAATACATAAGGCCATACAATTTTATATGTCGATAAAAGTATGAACTATATCCAATAAAGTCATATAGGCTTGCAAAAAATCCATATGGACATAAAATGTCACATATTTGTAATACAAAATATATGTTCAAAATTCCCCATAAGCATACAAAAAAGGACCCTAATGTAGTCATTTCCCACTACGGGAAGGAAATAGATCACGAGATGCATTTGACCGTCAACTGGATGGAGATGCATATAATGCTGGTGTATTTTGATTGTGCTCACTTTTCCTCCTCTCTATACTTCTTTGGAAGTCCATCTAATAAAATACAAAGTATAAACATTAATATATATAGAAATTGAATTATAGAATGACATATAACAAAATAATTACTTACTAGATACAAATAATCAAGATTTTCATTCACAATAGGGGCATGTTCATGATTTGGAGTCACAAGCCCTTGTAGCAAGCATCAAGATAACAATTAAACTATATATGAGTATCATTAAAATTTTCAATAATAGACTGATTAAAGAACAAATATAATGTAAAATTTACTAATCTGTTTCATACCCTTGTTAAAGGAGTAGAACTTTATATTGCTACAACAACACTATGGTCCAATGTGGCATAGGCATCAAGAGGAGTATTTGATGTCAAAATCTGAAAATTAAACAACAAATATTACTCAACTACCCAAACTACCTAACATTATTTTACAACACCATTAATGAATAAAAGTTATCTAGGTAAAAGTTCATCAACGACGACAATTGTGAGGTGTCAATGTCAAAGGTCCACCATCAAAATATTTGACATCCAAAGTGAGTTATGAGAAACCATTAATATAAGGTTCAACTATTCACATGTAATAATTATATTTATTTACTAATTATATATATACTTGTGGACTTGACGAAGTCATGAAAAAGGGGGTTGGGGGAACGCTATAGGTAGCATGAACACTCTGACCCTGAATTTTCATTATAATCATTCTCCTAATTTAGTTATTCTTACATTTCAAAATAAAATTTAATAAAAAAAATTAAATGAAATTTTTGAAATTTACCTGAGTATCAATACCAAATGTTTCATTCAACAAATATTCTATCATAACCATCCCCTCTACAACTTATGTATCTTGCGTAGCTCCATCTTGACTACTCTCAAGATCATACGTACAAACATCACCATAAGATTGAAAAAAATGGACTAGAACTTGAGGAATATAAGACTCACCCACATCACCCTATACTAGAGGCCTCACATACTCTATAAGGTTTTGAGTGAGCGAGCTAATGGAGTCTTAGGTGTCCACCTCGACATTGTTCTTCACAATGCAAGGAACAGTCACATGCTCCACCATAGGCCTACCCAAGGGTCTCGATAGAAGGTGTGGGTTATGTTGTGCCCCCACTCTGTCATATGAGGAGCCCCCACCTCTACCCTAGAAATCTAGAAAGTCAAAATAGTTTGGAATCTCATCAAGGAAAAAATCACAATAGAGTTTCCTCAAAAGTATTGTGGCACCTTGTAATTATTGCATGGAGACTTGTCAAAAACCATCCACCACCTAGCCCAAAAATTATTTTTTATCCCTTCATGGTGGCTCCAATGGATAGGGAACCGCTTACATCCAATTGCTAATGGTTGATTGGTTCATGGGTTGGTGAAGATGGAACATAAGTCAGATTTGTTAATTTTATTTTCCTTTACTTGCTCATAGGATAGTTTGTTTGCATAAAACTATTTTTTTTCTTCCCTCTTATTGGACCAAAAATTAATTTGCACTCACTAATCCTACATAAGACACAATAGATTGCAACAATTCAACAAGACTTTTTCTATGAGGGTTTGTTGCAACAAAATATTTCAACCTTGTAATCAGTTCCTCAAGTTGTTTTTATTGTCTTCTATTTTTCCTAGTATGTTTTCTTGTGTTCCTAGGGGATGTCTAGGAATTGATGGAGGTGCTTGTTTTGGTTCTTGTTTAGGAGGGTCTTTATGAGGAGGCAATGAAGGATTTTCAACATTTGGAGGTGGAATATCATTTCTTGGAAATTAAAACAATTAATAAAAAAATATAATTCAATCTACAATTTAATAAAAATTTGAAACTAAAAAATTAGAGATACTTATCTTTTTGACCTCCTCGACATCTTAGTGACATCTTGATGAAGATTTCAAAACCTCAAGGTAAAAAATGGCAATGTATTTTGGAAAACATGGGTTGAGGAGCAAAAAATACACGGGTCACAGGTTGAAGAGCAGAAAAATGAAAAAAAAATGGTTTTTTTTGTTTTTATAACCTTTTAGATCTGGCAAGTGTCAAATGCTCATTTTGGGCATAAAAAAGAAAGTGGCATCTTTTTTGTGTCACATTTTTTGCATATGCCCATAGATATTAATTTAAAATTAGAATTTAACTTCCAATGTTGACTCTTAGAGTACCTATGCCCCACTTATGCTGACACCGCTAAAGAATTAATTAATTTAATATTCATTTGTTTGAAGGATGAATATCACACCAAGACAATATAAATATTAAATAAATAATATTTTCCAATGTGTCTTGTTACCTCTGACTTATTATTTTTGGACAATGGGAACTTACTATTTTTAGTGAGTGTTATTTTTGGAAAAAGGGACATGACAAAACAAAAATTAACATTGAACAAGATTAGTATTTCAAAAGAATTTGGAATAGCCACCATAGATATAAAAGAAAGCACAAAAGAGATTATTAATTTAAATATTAAATAATAAAATGAGATCACTTGAAACAATAAATTAAGCATGACCAAGGGAAAAATTGGTGACTAGACTACTCATAAAGATACTTAGAAAATTAATACCAATCCTTAAAAAATTATGAAATTCAACAATAACCAAAATACAACATCAAATTAGAAATCACAACTACATGAACTATGCGACTAAAACCACCCACAATTGAAGGAGTAAAGAGCTACACTACACCCATGAACACAACATCCAAGGTGTGTTAGATAATATACTCAATCACACCATGTGAGTGAGTCTTCTAAGACTCTAAACATAACATGCACATAAATCACAAAAATCACCTAACCATTTTAAAACATTTTGCACTTAAAGAAAACATAACTTCATTACAACACAATCGCATCACTATGCAAGAAGGCATATGTGAGGATTTCTACAACATCCACATTATTTTCCTTTCTACATAGTGATGGGATTTTATCAAAGTATCAAATTCTAAGGAATTAAATTTAAAATAAAAACACACATTTCCACAGTTTAATGATCTTTCAACAAGGCAAGGCTAAGCTAGGGCACATTCAATCTCGAACCCAATGATATATACACATTCACTCATGGGTTAAGCCACAATAGTGGTTTACAATTTTTTTGAGGAAGGAAATTTGATTTTTTTGTGTTTCCACAATGACAAGGGGTTCAGTCGAACTCTGTGGTTCAGTCGAACGAGTTTAAGTGTTCAACTGAAACTACTAGTTCGGTCGAACAATACATTCGACCGAACCCATAAACATATGAATAAAAAAATAATATTTTATAGGGTTTGCTCAAATGGATGTTCAAGCGAACCCCTTGAAATAGGGCATAAAAAATAAAAACAAACTGTCACTGTCACACATTCTACATATTCTTTGTTCGAGCTCTGTATGTGGTGAAAGCGAACCCGAATGTGAATGTAGCAAACTAAACATGGGAAAAACGTGCATCAACCCGACCTCCATAGCTCATAGGTTGGTTAAATTTGAATTTCGTAGATTTCAAAACACATTTGTTTGAGAAATTTTTAAACCCTAAATGCGAAATGTTTCAAATTTGTAGATTTCAAACTGCATTTCTTTGTTTGAAATTGCATTTGCTTGAAAGTTTCTAAAGCCTTTTCAACAAACACTATTTCTATCATGCTTTGATGAATGTTCATACCCTATTCCAAAGCTCCAATTTTGGCACAGGTAGAGAGTGTTGAAAAAATGGTGTTGCATTGCTTGAAAGATTTTAGAAACTCATTTCAAAACTCTCTCAAAAAATTAACATGCCTTGTCTATGCTTCCACATTTTGCATACATTTCTACTAGGGCACCTCCAGTTGCATTTTCTTTAATGTTTCTAAAGCCTTACCTGAACATAAAATAGATTTATTTGAGGCATTATATCAAATAGTTCATGGTAATTTTTTTTGGTTATATTTGTTATTAAAATTATTGTTGATAATCATATATCTTTATAATTTTGTATCAGATGGACTATTTTGTTCAACCCACAATAATTAATTATTGGTAAATAAAAATGTGAACCATAATAGTGACTATTTCCCTCATTGAGGTTGATAAGTTATAGTAATGATTGTGGTATGAAAGTATAAATAAGAATATGATCCCTAATTGGTAAGATTTATTAATGCACAACCTCTCTAATGAGTATAATTTTTTGAGGGATTTGAAACAATTAATCTAGAACCATTGATTAGAACTAAACATATTATATTGCACTCTAACAAAACTTCAATTGGAACTTAGGTAATCTAGACTATTTATAAAAATGGGGAATTATAGTTATTTGCCTACAAGTTTTTATATTGGTAAACTATGAAATTATAAATTGGTAAAAGGTATAAAGTGGTAATCAATTAGAATTAAAATGTAAACATTGGTGAAGGCTTTTCTAATTATCTTTTATATATATGAACTTTAATAAAATGGGCCTCATTCATGGTGGATATGACACCAACAAAGAAAGCTAGGGAGCATAGTGATAATGATGTGAAAATGTCATACCTAGAGCTATGAAGTAGAATAAAATATATTTTATATCTTAAAATCTTAATATAATTAGGTGCTTCTTACTATTTTGTATCACCTTAGATAGTTTAGAAATTCAACTTAAAATCTAAATCCTTGTTAAAAGAGGTAGTGTTGAGTTGTGTACATGTCCCAACTTAGATAGTTTATAAATGATACCATTCTAAAATTATAACTTAGGGTGCATACAATGGAAACTTGGATAAAATTCTTCATATTTTGCCTTTGAGTCTTATGAAATTACTCCAAAAATGGTTGGTTCTAAATGTATGAATCGAAGAATAAATTTAGAGGAAAGAAACTAGATTGTTTGAATGAAATGTATAATAAAATAGTTCTATTAGGATTAGAAGGAATGAAGGTATTATTAAATTTTCTAGTTTACAACTCAAAAGAGAATAAAGAAAAGGGTGTGCCTTGTTTGTTGTTAATTTTTATTTAGTAAAAGTGAATGAGAACCATTCAAATGAAAATAAACCTCCATTACAAAAGTCTTAGGATGTCTTTCCTAGAATGAACTCCTCATGTCTCTTCCTAAATGGGTGTTTTATTTTTTAATAGAGTTCATGCATGAATTAGCCCCTATATCTAGAGATCCCTATCGAACAAACACTTCATATTTGCATGAATTAAAGGATTTCCTAAATGACATTTTAAAGAAAGGATTTATATGTTCTAGTGTCTTGTCATGGGATGCTCCAACTATTTTTATGAAAAAGAAAGATAAGACACTTTTCCAAGTTGTCTTGATTATGTACATGTTCAATAAATAAACAATTAACATTAATATCCACCACCTAAAATAGATGACTTATTTTACTGATTGAGAGGGGTGGCCATATTTTAAAAAATAGGTCTAATATTCAATTACAATTAGCAAAGAATAAAGGAGGAATACATTCATAAAACTACATTTAGAATTAGGTATAGGACATCAAAATTATATGTTTGAGGCAATGCATATAAGACACCCATATACAAAATAGTACAAAAGAAAGAGAAAAAATGTAAAGAATGCACTTGTAACCTATACTTGCTCGAGCATTAAAATTTTGAAATTAAACATAAAGAATAATAGGATTTATAAATTAAATACATGAGGCTATTATATAATATCAAAAAAGACTATTTTAAAGTTTAAATTTATATTTTAATTTTAGGGTAAATACTTTTGGTTGAATTTATGAATTAGAAATAGAAATTTTGAAAGGGCCCCACCCTTTTACAAAGACCAATAAAGAGACAAAAAATTATCAATCATATTGGCATGGAACAACAACAAGAAAAATATAGTTGTAAGTTAGAAAAATAACATCCAATTAGAAATACTCCACCAATAGTGGCAATGTATCTAATAAAGAGGATCATTTTCCCAAAAACATTAGTAGATCTATCATTGAACACAACTTGAATCCAAAATTCTTCAAGGAACTATATCTTATTGTCAACCTTATCCTTTTCCATGAATGAACCTAGTTCCTTTGTAATGGAGTTTCCATCTTTAGTTTCCAAACTTGAGACCAAAGGGTTCCTATAATCTTCTAAACTTGAACCTTCTTCATATTTTTAAATTATTAGAAAGAATACCAAGAGGTGAATGTTGCAATTCAAGAGAATGGTAGAGGCAATGAACTCCAACTAATCCATATATAACATGATTATTGTCTCTACCAATCTCCTCTAAATTTCTCTTGACAAGACCTTCTAAATTAGTCATGTCTACAAGAGGACCAACCACCCCTCGATTATGCTCAAAGGTAGCCTCAACCAAATCCTAAGGTAAACAAGACTCCATCTCATCCTTATGCATTTTGTTCAACCTTGCCTTCCTCTAAAATTCCTACACCTATAAAATACATAGTTATGATCTACACATGACAATATGGTGAAAACACAAGAAAATCCTATAGCATGACATGTTGAACCCAAGTAACCAAATTCAAAAATAATTTAATCTATAAGTATAAATAGTTTGATGGTAGAAACTTTATACATATAAAAATATGATAAATGTGTGATTACTTTTCTTTCCAATCTATAAATTTTTGATGTGCTTGGCTATATAATTGAGATGATTCACTCATAATGTAACATTATAAAAATTTAGTATGTATGAAAGAAATATTTTTGAGACATCAAGCTACCATTCTACATAACTCTCATGGAAATAAGAATATTATTTTATTTTAACTAGAGAAATTGTGTGTACTCTATCTTGAAAATTACTAATTAATTTTGAATTATATACTTATAATTTAAAATAAGAGCATCCTTTGTAACATGGAATAGATAGGTTAATTAATGAAATAAAATATGTTTTTATATTAAGAAAAATTTACAAATATATGGAACTCATACATTGAGAAATTGACTAAGACAACTCTGTATGAGAATTAAGACATGCTCGAATAATAATTTATATACCTTATTTCAATAATTAACATTAGAAATTAATACTTGGCTCATATTGTATAATCACACTAGAAACCAACAATGGAAGATTGAGAGTCTCAACTAAGAATTCCACCTTATAGATAACATTCATACTAGAAGCCAACAACTAAAGACCAAATTTCATAAATAAAGTTCATGTGTTATATATCATGCCTTTGAGGGGTCCACAAGTACCATGAGCCTTTTGAAATCCTTCTCCATCTAAATGCATCCATTCCAAGACCATTGGAAGGTGGGTATCCCAAGTTCCTTAATTTCTTGTAGGAATTTAATCAAGAGTAGGACATTGTGACTTTGGCATGTAAATTTAAATCTAAATGCGCATCCAAAAAATACAAATTCAATAACTAAATTTAATTCAAAAAGTGGCCCGCCATCTATGGCCTTCTATAAACTTCTCGAAGATGTCATTCCCATAAATGATAAATTAAAAGTTAAGTTATGACTTCACCAAAATGACATGAAATTATCTTTCTAATCTATGTCATATTTGCATAAATCCCTCAAAGAAATTTTTAACTAATTTTAAACACTCAAACAAATACATATATATGAATATATACTTCATTTATAAATTCTTGGAATATATCTTGATCCATCACAATTGAATTCTTAGACATCATGCATAATATTTTTGATGTATTCACAAAGCCACCTAGGGTCTCATAAAACTTGAGTAGGTGAATACCAATATGCATATCTAATGGTGGGGTAAATGGAGGGGGATTAGGAGTAAGTTCATATATATCTATTACTTATTTTGCAATCCAATATATTGGTTGGAGAGGTTGCATTTGAATAGGAATGAAGATAAGGTATATTAAAATATGACTCACCATCTTCTCTATTCTTAGGATTTTGGAGTTCATCAAAATATCCTTTGTCGATCTCAACCAATCTTTGCTTCAACTTTCAAATCATCCACGCAATCCTCCCTAAAATATTCAATATGTGAAACATAATTATGAGGAAGATACAAATAATCCTTGACATAGCTTTTTGTATCAAAGGATAATATGGTTCTATAATTTTAAAGTATTTCCAATTTTGAAATCTAAATACAATCAATAATCTATTTAATCGAGCAATAATCGTAATTTTAAGGAAAACATAAATTACTTGAATCTTTTTAAGGTCTAGATCATTAGATTCTACTTACTCTAACTTAAATTTAAAAAACAACATTAAAATCCACAAAACAAATTTCAAAGACATAATAAATTATTACAATATTATTTAAAAATCTAATTGTAATGAACATGTTATAGTAATAAATATTCAAATTTTAAATCTATGAAAATATATAACCAAATGATCCTTAGTTTTCATATATCATTTGTGATGAGAATGTTGAATATTATAATTTTTTAGGCCAATCTTTAGGCACTAATTCACCATTGTTAAAATGATCCTTAGTTTATTCATTGTTTTTTTCATGATTATAATTTTTTTCAATTTCTATTAAACCAAACTCAAAATAATGGTATAGATTAAGATTCTTGTCTTTATCCTACATTTGGGTCATGTTTGATTCTAGATTTATTATCATAATTAGAAGTTGTATAAATTGTTAAATTATATATTTTTTAACATATATAAAATGTATGGTTGGATTAGTGAGATATTTATAACAAGTACATGCAATATGAAGTCAAACTTTATTAGATTTGATTCTTAATAAATTAGTTTTAACGATTCAATTTATAGCTTTATGCAATCTATAAGTTTAAATAGTTTGATGGTATCTAAACTTTATACATATAAAAATATGATAAATGTGTCATTATTTTGCTTTCCAATCTATAATTTTTTGATGTTGTTGGCTATATAATTGAGATGATTCACTCATAATGTAATGATAAAATTCAACCTCATATGGAGGATTTTATATTATCTTCCATTAAATTCGTCCTCTTTATGAGATTCTTATGGAATATTGATATTCTAGTGTGAATTCTTAATTTTAGACACATCGTACATTAAATTTTAGAACTATTTTAGATTATGTTTTAAATTTAAATTTTAGAACTGTTTTAGATTATGTTTTGCGTGCAATCTAGTAATTTGAATGTTTTGAAATTATTAAAAACTATGATAGATGTTGAATGTTTTTTTCTTAATGGTATGAAAATATTATTGATGAGTAGATGAATTATTACAACTGTTTTAGATTTGTATTCCCTTTATCTATATATATTATTTACCAAGGTCTCATTGCTCTTTTAGGTTAATGGTGTATATATATATATATATATATATATATATATATATATATATATATATATATATATATATATATATATATATAACATGGAAAATGTAGATCATGTTCCACTTGAGCCAGATTCTTTGTTTGCAAATACCACTAATGAGATTAGAAAATTGAGAGACTCATTAGCACAGGGTGCAAACCCAGGGATATATTTTGAACCATGTATGTCAATATTACATAGTTTAGAAAAACTAAGAGATGAACTTGAGAGGACTAGTGCATATTCCCCAGATAGAGTAGTTGCTATTCTTTCCCACATGTGGGAAGAAGTACATGGTGATGTTCCCCTTAAACAAATATAGGATAGTGTGACCAAAGAAATGATAAAAAGCACTTTTTTCCTTTTTATCAAAATGTATGTAACGTTAGGGGATACCAGGTCACTAGATGTGTTAATCATGCTATGGTTGAATTGATTTACCCATGATTTCTCGCAACACATGGTCAATACCCAAACAATGACCAGATTCCATTATATTTTGTTCAGCAGTTGTATGTTGAGGTCCATTTGGGCCTCAAAGTTAACTACCTGGACATTCCACCATATGTTTGTCAGGGGCGTGGCAAGATTGTCGATAGTCCCACCTATCATCGAGCAGATAGACCAGCCCCAATGTTTAGGGCAATGGTTGGCGAGAGGTCTCCTACTCTCACCCCAGCTCTAGCCCCCATAGCAGATGAGGTTGCCGTTGCTTCCCAAAAGGAACCAATTGACACTATAGGTGACATTATGGCTGCCACCACTAGGATATCTGATGATCGTGTAGGTCAGTATTTGATGTCCAGACATTCCCGATCCATGCCATTTTTAGCACAATGGACCACCATGGATCCTTTTACAACAACCAACATCCCTACTACACAACTTGATGAACTTACAAGAGATATGGTACATAGGACTTTGCATTGTTTGGTTGAGGACTTGTTGGAGGCATATGCCCACATTGCATCAGACATTGGGATTAGTATAGAGCATTTCAAAGATCATTTGGCACACAGATTCTGTTTAGCTCCAAGATCCCATCACTCTCAGCCGAGCACTAGTGTGCATCATGATCCACCTATAGTTCATTCGGCAGCTACACAGACTATGGGTTTTACTGATATGTTGATTGGTTTTGGTTCATCATCACCAATGCCATCTCACCTTCATAGTCCTCTACATTCATCATTTATGGCACGACATGGGATAGATTAGATGGATGTAGATGTTGATTCATCACTTGACTGTTTGGTGGATATGGTGGAGGCGACCGTTTCAAAGGACTTAGGTCATCCGATATCAGATGATGTGCAAGTATGTGTGCATGTGCATGTTTCAATTCTTTTTTAATTATTTTGAATTTTTTGTTTTAACTAGATATTCATGTAAGTTGATATATATGTATATATATTGTTATAGGTGGACATACCTCATGTCACTCCTAGCCTTGGTCTAGATCGTGTGCATGATCGACGTGACTCGGATGTGGATGAATTTGCTGCCAGTGGACATGTGAGTTTTAAATTTTTATATATACGCGTGTATATATCTACATGCAATATTTATGTATGCATAGATCTAGATAGCTATTTAAAAATACAAGTTCATTTAAAAATAAATTTCATAAAATTTATTTAATATAAATTATATGTATTTAACACACTCTATACACAATTTTATTTGCAGGGCTCAGCACATCTATCAGAGCAGGACTGTTCTCATTCAGATGGTTGTTCGACCAAGAGTTGACATTCATATTAGGCCCTACACACTAGATTTATTATCTTTACTACATGTATTTTCTTATATGATGATCTTTAGTATTCGAGATTTGATGATCTCTTACATTTTCTTATATGATATATACATACATTTGCTTATTTGTTGATCTTTAGTATTTGACATTTGATGATCTCTAATTTACATTAATTTCCTTATATGATATGTACATACATTTTCTTATATGATATATACATAAATTTTCCTCTTTGTTTATAACATGTGTTATGTTTATACATTAAATCTCTTTACATGTATGTACATGTGTTTGCTTATGGTTACATGTTTACACATGATATATGTATGCATTTGCTTTAAATATTCAATATACATACATGTTTTTTTATTTTATGATCTCTTACAACTTACATTTCCTTATATTCAATATACATTTGATCTCTAGTAGAATTTTAGGAAATCAATGCCACTTTATAATTAAGTTCATTCATGTTGATCATAATAAATATTTTTTTAAAAATGACTTAAGCAACATGAACCATTGAGTTGAGAACAAAATATAATCTTTTTGACAAGTAACTTGAAATTTAATTCAAATATAATTAAGAAAATTCAATTCAAATTATACCTCTATTATACATTTTTGACAAGTAACTTGAAATTCAATTCAAATATAATTAAGTAAATTCAATTCAAATTATACCTCTATTATACATTTTTGACAAGTAACTTGAAATTCAATTCAAATATAATTAAGAAAATTCAATTCAAATTATACCTCTATTATACATTTTTGACACTTTAACAAAATTCTAAAATTACTAGATATGTTGTGCATACCTATGCATTAAATAACAACAAACTCCACAATGAAATAACTTGTTTGTTTACTACTTGATTCATTTAAACTAGGATCTAGTTATTCCATGTATACTAGAATAATTTTTTTCCCATCCCATATGCATATAAATAGAAGCTTATTTTTCATTATTCTAGATATCAAATTGCAAGATTAATTCTCATTTATATCACTTGGAGCACAGATTTTGGAGAAGAGGTTTTTGCACATTTATCAAGGAGGCAAATATTGGAGAGACAACTTTTCATTTTTATCAATCAAGGAAAAATTTGGAGGAGAATTTAACTAAGTTGGTAGAGGACTTGTTTTGAGTCATCTTTAAGTTGAAGAAGAAAATGGGACAACGAAGAAAAAGAAAAAATGCATCTCAACGAAAATTGTCAAAAGAAGAAGAACAAAAGAGGCGTGAACAAAACTTGGAAAATTATCATAGAAAGAAACAAGGTACATGTTTGTTTCTTCTCTCTCTCTCTCAAGTGTGTGTTTAGGAATTTTATTAACACCTCAATTTTTTTTGCTTATAAATATATTTCCAATAGTCATCTTGCATAGACATTCCCTAAATTCTTTATCATCTACTTCCAAAAGCTTTTGTTCCATAGAATTCTTAAGTTCAAGAATCTTTGATTTTATTTGTTTCAACTCCACTTAGATAACTCATAGTCTCTCACTTTCTTTGCTTGCATGTAAATTCAAACAACAAGTAGGAATTTCTCAAGCTAGAGTCGAGCCAAATCTAGATATTGGATCAAACAAATGCGCTAAATAAAACATGGACCTTGAAGTTAGGGAGGAGACCCAAGTTTAAACAATGCTTGTTGGAGAGGGGTCAAGATCACTTCCTTCTATTGGAATGGATGAGCATATAAAACTAGTAGAAACTTCTCTCACTTATAGCATCATGTCTTATCACTTTGTTTGCTTGCGTACATAAACTTCACTTATATAACATCATCTCTCACTTTTGTTTGTAAAATATTTTGTGACATGTAGGAAGGGCTCAACAAGTAGGAAGTTCGCATGCTCAAGTCGAGGCAAATCTAGACATTGGATCAAATGAATTCGCTCAAGAGCACATGGTCCTTGAAGATAGGGAGGAGGAACAAGTTC
Source organism: Sequoia sempervirens (assembly GCA_007258455.2). Classification (NCBI taxonomy): domain Eukaryota; kingdom Viridiplantae; phylum Streptophyta; class Pinopsida; order Cupressales; family Cupressaceae; genus Sequoia; species Sequoia sempervirens. Next base: position 304,517 of record VDFB02138428.1, read on the forward strand.
AAACAATGCATGTTAGAGAGGGGTCAGGATCACTTCCTCCTACTGGTATGGATGAGCATATAAAACTAGTTGAAAAGGTGAGGAAACAAATTTCTCATAGAAATTTAGATCATTTACTTGAAATGGATATGGAGAAACTGAAATGTTATGCCAACCAGCCTTATAATAAGAGAAAGAGGTCAATGACTAAATCTGTAAATGGAATAATCAATCATGATTTTAATCATCTTGATACACTTGAAAAAACCCAATTGTTATCACGTTTACTTCTTCGTGATGAGCTCAAAGAGTCATTACAATTGTTGGGTGTACATTCGGCATCAAATAAGAAGAAACACATGGGATTACAAAAGGATATTGTTCAAAATGTTAAAAAGGGTTTAGATTCCATTGGGAAAGGATCTCGATCAGTGGATAAGGCAACTACAAGAAGGGTGATGTTGACATCTATTGTACATCAATATATAGCAAGAAAAAGAAAAATGTCAGCACTTTCAACTAAAATTGGTTATAGTAGAACCACATTAATAAAATATGAGAAAAAGAGAAAGTTTTTGGATGAGAGTTTAGAAGGCAATTGGGCAATTATGTGTAGAGCTCCCCATTCTCACAGGATTGAAGATGTTGTTAGGAACTTGGTCTCAGATTTTTGGCATTATTAGACTCGTCCATCATCAAATACTAGAGATGTTATGAGACACAGGATTGGACCTAGTATTTATGAAAATCATATCAAACATTGGCTAGACATAACACAATTTGAGATGTATATGAACTTTTGTAATGCATATCCTCATATAAAGATTGGGCAAACAATGTTTCAAAGGTTAAAGCCATATTATGTGAAGATAAACAAGTTTTTTGATACTTGTTGTTGTCGTTATCATATTGAATTTGATCTCTACTATTAGGTGTTTCAAAAGATGAGGGAAGAAAGATGTGGGTTTCAAAATGCACCTCCTAAACAGACAAGTTTGTTCATAAAGTCTATATTATGTGATCATGAAAATGGACCTCAAATAAACTGCATAAAAGGAATTTGTGAGACATGTGGAAATTTGGCTAAATTTCCTTCAAGAATTGAGGATACTGACCTAACAAAGACAATAAATTGTAAGAGGTAAATACTATTTTTAGACAGTTTATTTGTTTCAATTTGATTAGATTGTTATTTGGATTCTCTGTAATGTAATGTTTCATTGATTGTGTGGTTTATTACTTATTCACATATTTTACTCACATAGGTACAAGTATGTAAAGTTGCAAACAAATTTTGGAAAAGAATCCACAAGGTTGAACTATGTAGAAGAGGAGATTCCCATTGGAAAATTTATGGAAGATTTTCAAAATTTGATACAACCATACATACAATATTCCTTTTTTGCTAAGTGGCGAGCACAAAAATTCCAAACATTGAGAGATACTTTCCCATGTGGAACAGTTCTATCAGTAGTTGACTTTGCAGAAAATTACTCCTTTGTACATCAAAAGGAGATTCAATCAGAGTATTACTTTTCAAAGCAGATCACTATTATGGTTCATTTGTGTTATCGACATGCACAATCAGAATTGGATGGAGTTGAGAGTACAGATGAAGAACGAGCCATTAAGAAAGAATATCACTTTTATATTAGTGATGATAAAGAGCATGACACACTTTTTTTCCAACATTGCTTTACATTATTTTTGAGAATTTAAGAAGCAGGGGTGTAAAATTTGAAAATCATTTTGTATGGTCAAATGGATGCGCGGCACAATTCAAATCTTCATGGCCATTCTATGCACTTTGTAGATATCATAAAATCTACAAAATACCACATGTTTGGAGTTTTTTTTAGAGTGGGCATGGAAAGGATGAGCATGATGGAGCAGGAGCTTGCATCAAATGAGCTTTAAGAAAGCATCAAATGAGTTATCCAGAAGATCGTCTAGACAATGCACATGATGTTGTTGAATGATGCAAGAAACACTTTGCATAAAATGTGGTCGACACATCTTCAAGAACAAACTGACACATTCCACATAGAGTGTTTTGGGAGATATCAGGTATATATAAATTACATTAAATCAAACATTTGAATTTATTTAAATTTAGAATTTATATATATATACATATTTGTTCACATAATTTTTTTGTTGTACATGTATCTAGGTGTGGATAGAAGATCGATTCATGGATGCAAGAGGGTAGAAAAAAAAAGATCTTTGCATTGTGTTAAGAGTTCAAATAGTTGTCATGGATGGACATTAGACACAAGGGATTACTCTTTTTTTTACACTGAGTGCATTGAGGTAAACTCTGATTATGCATGCAACAATCAAGAACTTGGATATGTTGGTAAATAGGATACGGTGCCACTAGTTGTTTCAGAAACATATGATGAAAATGAGGAAGAAAGATTTGAAGACATTCCTTTGATTTCAATTGATTATGACCATATTTCAGGATTGGTTAGAAAAGGTACATGTGTAAGTTTTCAATAATTTAAATATTATATATATCTAGTTAATGATCTTTAGAGACATTTCTAATTTTTTTAGATTTTTTTGGTGTAAATTTGGTGTATAGGAGATGTTTTTGCAATCATACCAGAGCTTGGAAAAATTGAAGGTGTTAGCTATTATTTATTGTGTTGCACAGAAGAGAGGAATAAGCTAACACAACCTGAAACAAGTGATGGAATGTCATTTCCCACAGGTGAGTTTGAATTTAAAATTTTATATACATTGTATTTGCATGTGCACATTACATTATAAAAATTAAATATATATTGTACAAACCTTGAGCACGAAAATGTTGCACATGTTCATATGTCTTACCTTAGGTTCATGTTTACCATGTAGGTTCTATTGTAGTGCAAGGGCCATATCTAAAAAAAGTCAAAGTTGTTTAGCACTAGATTCATTTTGTTGACTATCAACCTGATAACAAGGTATATCAATATAGTCACTTAATAATTGCTACTGCCCTACATCTTCATGCAGTTCCACATGCACGTGGCCGAAAAAAATGGAGACTAGATAGTGATGATCATCAAAAAATTCTACATGTTATTGAAGAGCGGGCTAAACCAGAATATTTGACTTAGATTATATCCATGGTTTTCAAGTTCACTTGTAACCCTATACATGTTCAAATGAGAACTTATAGTAACTTGTACATAGTTGTAAATCATTTTGTGTAAATTACAATTATATGTACATATTTATTCCATGGAAAATTCTTAAGTTGAAGAATATTTGATAGCTTCATCTCTCACTTTTTTTGGTTGAAATGTAAACCCATATATATGTTTTCAATCCTTATTTGAAAACTAGTGAAGTTTTTTAAAATCATTTTGCCTAAATTACAATTATATACAACTTATATTTGTTTCATGGAATTCTTAAGTTCAAGAATCTTATATACAATTATATATAACTTATATAAAATTTGTTCCATCGAATTGTTCCATGGGAAATTATGTAAATTTTAAAATTAAGTATTATCTAATTATAAAATTATTGTACACATATAAAACATAAATCAATGCAAATAAAAAAATAAACCCTAGAACCCTTAAACCCTTAACCCTAAACCCTTGTACCCCCTACCCTCTATCTTTCTCCCAGTCCCCCCTCTCTCTCTCTTGAAAGTCTTCCCCTCCTACCCACTCTCCCTATCTCCTATACCCTCAACCATTAAACCCTAAACCCTTGTACCCCCTACCATTTATCTCTCTCCCAATCCCCCCCCCCCTCTCTCTCTCTCTCAAGTGTCTCCCTCCTAACCCCTCTCCCTCTCTCCCATCTACCCTTAAACCTTAAGCCCTGCCCTATATCTCTCTCACTCCCCCCCTCTCTCTCTCTCAAGTATCTCCCTCTCTCCTCTACCCTTAACCATTAAACCCTAAACCCTTGTACCCCTACCCTTTATCTATCTCCCACTCCCCCCTCTCTTGCAAGTCTATCCCTACTACCCCTCTTCCTCTCTCCCCTCTACCGTTAACCATTAAACCCTACCCTTTATCTCTCTCCCACTCCCCCCTTCTATCTCTCTTAAGTCTCTCCCTCCTACCCACTCTCCCTCTCTCCTCTCTCCTCTACCCTTAACCCTTAAACCCTAAACCCTTGTAGCCCCTACCCTTTATCTCTATCCCACTCCCACCCCTCTCTCTCTCAAGTCTATCCCTCCTACCCCCTCTCCCCTCTATCCTTAACCCTTAAACCCTACCCTTTATCTCTC
>VDFB02138428.1:308841-374103 GCA_007258455.2 Sequoia sempervirens
GAGTGCACCAGATATTGGAGTCCTTGATCAAAAAAAAAAAAAAAAAAGAATTTCGATGCATACAGTAAAATTTATGTGTTATACGGTCGTGTTATGTCTGAATTGTAATTTAGTTTGACTTTCAAGAAACTTGATTAAAGAAAAATATTCAATAAAAAAATATCTAACCAAGTGGAAGCACTAGATATCAGAGTTACAAATCTAAATTCAAAATAATATAATTTTATCCTTCAAGGAAAAAAAGTTATGCGTTATACGGTGTGTGTCACTTTTAAAAAAGTTGTTTTTTGAAAAAAAATAGTTTTCGTGGGAGATGGAAAAAAGAATGTAATCTGATTCCAAAAATTTTGAAAAAAATATTTTTAGAATCTATAGACAAAATGTGATGAAACTCTAGTTTGCATCATCTTCAAATGCCTCATGGTTTAACCGCTATAGGTGCCCGAATGTGAAGATTTAGTTAAAAAAAATCCAGTGTCTAGTTTGGCCAAAAATTGTAAACCACTATTGTGGGATCAACCTCATGCAAAGAACAACTAACATTATCATGCATAGATCATCAACCCAAGAAATATGCATTTACTCACATCATGCATCTCTACCAAATATTATAAAAAAATGACATTAATAGACTTCACAAGACATGAAACACTGCACGATTCCTCCTAATGATTCAACATGAATAATGCACTTGAGACAAGAATTAACACAACATTAATACCTTTCCATATATCATGCATGTGAACATACATCACCTCTTTCACATTCAAATGAATCACTCACATAAGATAGTCCACAATGATCAATCATGATCCAAAACCTTAATATTCCTTTTTAAATTAGGAAGATTTTTAGTCATGCCATCCAAAGAGAAAACACTAGCATAACCAAGACCACACAAGGGTCACTATTATTTCACATAGAGAAAAAATAAGACATCGAGAAGGAAATCACTTATGAAAGAAACTTCTTGGCACACTCTAGGGTCTAAATAACCCTTACAATAAGAATTCTTCAAACATATCATGCTAATGAAAAAATAGGAAAAATAATTTGCTACTAAACACACACACACACACACACACACACACAAAGGCCAGACACATGCTCATACACCACAAGAAACAAACTAGAGAGTGATCATTCCCAACCTTAGGAGACTCTCAACCATGGGTATCTTTCCTTCCCTATCAATTAAAATAAGTCCTAGGAGGCACCCTTCCTCCTCAAACACACTTCTCAAGTTTATTCACATTGAAACCTCTAAAATTCCACACAAGGCACCCAAGAAGCTAAAAAAAACTAATAACAAGAACTTGAGTGATAACACATCAAGAACCAACAAACACATGAGAAATAATATGAGCTAGAGATCTAAATGTTGCAACATGAGCTCTACCACTAGATGTAATGCCCCAAGCTAACACACAAACAACTTTATTTTTTAAACAATGATAACAATATCAAATATGCAACAACAACATGTCGCATTAGCACAAAAATATGCACACAAGTGTCATGTGAAAATAGTGACACAAGAATGACCTCACCATTGTACAAGTAAGGTGGTACCAACATAAAACACAAAACTCATGGGATGAAGTCACCACAATGAACTCACGAGAGGGTGAAAGAGACACCAAAACAATGATCAAGTACTAATCCACAATCACATTAACTTAGAACACAACATGAGGTTAGGGTGAGGGAATAATCAACCTCCAAGACACACTTAAGATCTCTTATGATGTGCACGAACACCTACACAACTGGTAGAATTAATAGGAGTTAGTACCACTCAACTAGATGATGCAACCATCAGTTTCCAAAAAAGTAGTACAAGGGTGAATTCACCTCCAATCCACTTGAAAATAACCTTAAGAAAAACCTAAACACTAGGTAAAACCTTAACAATAGGTTTCCTAACTAGGAGGTACAAACCCTCCACCTACTAGAATGATGATAGATCATTTATAGGAAACAAAATGTTTCCTATAGAAAGGAGATGCCATAAAAATTGATGTATGACATTATTCACTGAAATGACAACTTGGGAAGACTCTCAAGGCTGGGGGGAATAAATTTCATATACAAATTTTCCTCGAAAAATGGATGAAAGACTCAATTATATGATGAAATGATGAAATAGAGCACCAAATGAAACTAGCACTTAAATGGGACACTAGTGCCCATAGAGGACACTAGCATGAATACTCAAGTGTCCAAGTCTGGTGTTGGAGTCCTAGCCTAATGTTGAAGTCCTATTATAGTGCTAAAGTCCCTATCAAGCATTGTAGTCCTTCCCAAGCACTATAGTCTTATGCTAGCATTAGAGTCCTAGATAGTGAGAAAACTCAATCTAGGGTTTGGTCCTTGGGATGTACTAAAAACTCAAGAACTGCAAGGAAGGAACCTTGATGAAAAGTAAACTCTAAAATAATAAAAAGGATTAGGAACCCAACAATAACCTAGACACCTAATCTTGCCTCACACAATCCCACAAAGGAGAACACTACCAAGGGCTAGGATACCACAAGGGGTTCCTACATAAGAGTAAGGACATTGAGGGTGAAATAAAATGGGTTTCTAAACTTCATCCCATGAAGACCACTTGGAGAACCCTAAATGAACCCTTGATGAGGTGGTTCTCAATGAAAAACTATGCACACCCAAAAAAAAATATTCTTAAAGATACAAACATCAATTGCATTGTTTAAAAACTAAAAGTTTATTTTAAACCCAAAGGAAAAATTCTTAAGGTTCATTTTATCCAAAACAACATAAAAATCTTAACAAGCATTCAAGATAGCATGTGTGCTCGACTCCAACACTGAGTCACATAAAAATTTATCACCAATATCACATATGTGACACAATTACATTTCATCCACTAAGGAGGTCTAATGATTACATTTCATACAAAATAAGAGGACTCAAATGTCCTTCAATTACATTTTTACAATATTTTAACTATAAAGAAATAACTGAAATGGGAAATCTTTACCTCTTAATCATGATTTTGGAGCTCCTCCCAAGATCCTCAATCCCTAATGGTGGTTTTGATTCCAACCAATCTCATGGAATCCAAAGATCCACTCCTACCATGCTAGGAGATAATTTCATGTGGGCCAACACACACACAATACACATTGGGGTAGGCTTACAATCACTCCAATAATAGAGTAAAAACATAAAAAAACATAGAATGAAAGGTCAGTAATGATATGAAAAGGATGAAGTAATATATCTCATCAATTGTAACTCAAAAGATAAAAAGGACTAGATCATTACTAAAAGGAAAGCGGAGTGTGAAATATGCCTTCCTAATGCTAATCTTTGGGAGAGAGAAGCAAATAAATCATTTAAATATTTGCAATTACATTTCATTTAAGATGCACATATTAAAAAAAATGAATAGACAATAAAAAATCAACACAAGATTTATGTGGGAAAACCCTTTCGGGAAAAAACCCACACACCAAAGAAGAGATCTCTTGTGTTACCGTAAAACATAAATTACATACAAGTTTAGAGCTATGCTCTTTCAGGTGCTTTCCCAGAATGAAATCGGTAGCACTTCATTACATTCACTCCGATCTTCTATCTAATCTAATATCTATTTCAATGCACTACAACATTACATACATACTTCTCAAGTGTCACAATAAAACCATTGTTCCAACTTCTATACCAACCGAATAGTCATAACTGCAATCCCACCAAGTAATTCTTCAATCATCACGGGGTTACACTAATTCTTCACCACTTTGCTAGTTATTGTTGTACCACATGATATTGCTCCACCATAGTCCATCCAAATGACTATTGTTGTGTCAAAAGATGCCGCTTTACCGCAACCCCCTCATCAGACTGTCGCAGGGATGTGGGTTCTATACCGCCATACCATAGACCCCCCTGATGGACTATCATGGGGTTGCAGGTTACCTACTGGCATATCGTAGACCCCCCTCATAGACCATCATGGGGTTTAGGGTTACCTACCACCATACCATAGACCCCCTCACGAACTGTTGCGGGGTTGCTAGTTACCTACTGCCATATTGTAGGCTCCCATGCATGACTGTCACGGGATGGCAGGTAGCGGTTAGATGAACATTTACTGCCAACCCACCAACACTAGTTTGAAATACATGGTATTGTGGTGTAGAAGATTGAACCTTTATCGCCAACTTGCCAGCTCTAGTTTAGAATTTTATAGTACTATGGAGTAGAAGAATTTGTCTCAGCTAAGTGTTTTCCTAATTTCAAAGAGCCTTAACTAGTAAGTTTCAGACACATTTTTATCAACATTCTCCCACTTGACGAAGAACTTACTATCTCCCAGTCATCGCTTGAAGTCATTGTATCACTCTAGGCCTCAAGGCCCATCAAATTTGCACACCATCTGAACTTCTCTATGCTCACTGGCTTTGTCAATGCATCAACAACATTCACCAAAGCTTCAACCTTTTCCAAGTTAACCTTTCCAACTTCCACCATATCACAAACAAAATGGTACTGCACGTCAATTTTATTTGTTCTAGCATGGAAAGTTGGATTTTTTGCCAAACATATGGCACTTTGGCTATCACATTAGATAGTAACCTTCCCTGCATCAAAACCAACATCTAAATACATTCTTCTAAGCCAAATGGATTCTTTACAAACATGAGTTGATGTCATATACTCTGCTTCAGTAGTGGACAAAGTGACTACAACTTGTCGCTTGCTCATCCAACTTATTGCACCACCAAACAATGTGAAAAAATATCCATCGATGGATTTTTTGCTATTAATGTCACTTGCCCAATCAAAATCCACATATCCATGAATGCTTAATGAATGTGAAGATCTAGTAGAATAACCATGATAACATAAGGCATACTTTGAAGTACCCTTCAAATATCTAAAAACTCTTTTCATAGCATCCTAATGTGTCTGTCTTGGATTAGCCATAAATTGACTAAGAACTCCCATTGCTTGGGTAATGTCTAGCCTAGTACAGACCATTGCATACAATAAATTGCCAACTACACTTGTATAAGGTACCATGGCCATGTCCTCCATCTCAGTAGGATATTTTGTATAATCTTCCATAGAAAGCTTTGTTCCTTGCAACACAAGAACCGCTAACTACTTGCAATCTTTCATATTGAATCTCTCTAAGACAAAGCTCATGTATTTTCTCTAGCTAAGCCAAAGTTTTCTATTTTCTCTATCCCTTCTAATTTCCATCCCTAGAATATACTTGATTGAACCTAGATCCTTCATTTCAAACTGTGCTAACAATTGAGACTTTAATTCAAAAATCATACCCTTACCATTCCCAATGAACAAAATGTCATCCACATACAGGGAAATAATAAGAAGACAACCATTTTTTAGTCTTAATATAAATACAATGGTCAAAATTTGATCTCACAAATACCAAATACAACAAATAGGTATCAAAATTTTGGTACCACATTCTAGGAGACTGCTCCAAACCATATAGAGATTTCTTTAACTTACATGATAGGTTCTCTTTACCTTTCTCAATGAAATGCTCTAGCTAGGACATATAAATCTCTTCCTTCAAATCACCATGAAAGAAAGTTGTCTTCACATCCATCTGCTCAATTTCTAAATCATATGTCGGTACAAGTGAGAACAAGAATCAAATGGATGTAAGCTTTTCTACAAGAGAAAATATTTCCCCATAATCAATTCCCTCCACCTAGGAATATCCTTTCATGACCAAACTTTCTTTATGCTTCTCAACACTACCATCAAGAACTATCTTTTTCTTGAACACCCATTTACATCCAATAGGCTTTCATCCTTCTGGAAAAGGTACCAAATCCCATGTATCATTCTTCTTCAATGTGCCATTTCTTCATTCATGGCTCCTAACCAGGAATCTACATCAGACATACCCATAGCCTCTCTTATAGTCCTAGGCTCATCAGTGTTAGCAATCAAAGAAAATGCACAACTAGAATCTAACATAGAATATCCAAACCTTTCAGGTTTTTGCTTAGCATGCGTAGACCTCTATTGATCATGATGTTAGTTGCACACCAACAGTGTAGATAAATCTTCATAGACAGACCACGTGAACCTATCTTTACTTGAAATACTAAACTAAGGCAACCTAAATCTCTCAGGTTGACTCAACTTAATCCCAAGGCTCATTTAAGTCAGGTCTTAACCATACTAGGTTCGCATCAGGGTTCATTGTGACAATGCTATTAATCACCAGGGGTAAACGGTAACTTCTGATTCTATAAGAAATCATAAGGTTCTGTGAAAGATATTCTTGGTCCAGTCATTAGACAATCTCATGAAATTGACAAGTATGTAATAATATTTCATGAATTTCAAACAACTTTGCTATCACTTAAGTAGATTTAGTTTTAAGAATTTAGAAATATAATGGAAATGAATGATTTTCAATATAATTTCCATTCCTTCATCTCTTTTTTGGAACATTTTCTGAAATTTAAACATCTAAACTAAAATAAAGGATTAAAAAATACTTGAAAATTAAAATTGCTCCTGGGTATTGTCCATGCATGCCCCAAGAATTAACCAAATCAAAGAAAACCACTCTATACTTCACCAAATTGCTTCACAACTAAGCATAGAATGGTGTGAGCTTTTAAAGAAGGGAGGTTTATTTGGAAACTAAGTAGGTTTTGTATGCACCCTTAAATTACACAACATACAGTCTTGTCTAGCTGAACAAACAACCAGCTACAAAAGATTCCATACCATATGATAGCTTTCAAATTAGCTTCGATATTGATTAGATTCTATGTGCATACAAGTTTTTAATCTAGAATGATTCAGAAAATAGGAAAAAAGAACAAAAATTAAAGAAGTTTTGACTCTTCCAACATCCACAAATTATGAACTTAACTTAAAATGAAATATCTCCTAGCCTTTTATAAGAACAAGACACAGGGAAGATAAGACAGATACATGAGAGGAAATCCAAGGGGTGAATCATGACAAGGCATGTGGAATATGACAACTGGCAAGATAATTGCTAAAAAAGTCAATGGATGTCAACCTTCCTTAGCACATTAACGTATTTCAGGTCTCTTATCTTTTTATTATCACCAAAATAATAACTTGAATCTAGATAGTATGCAAGAAATTTCCCATATATTCAGAAAAAATTATTTATCATCATGTTCCTACATCTTGGTTCTGCCTCAGGCTTTCTATTCTTGAGAATGGGTCACACTAGAGCTTGGTGCTTTCTTTTGTCACATTCATAATACAAAGATCCCCGGTATTTTGATGAACTCAAGCTCCTCCGCATATAACTTCCTAGAACACATCACCCGAATGTTGCATCCACAATCCAAATTTGTCTAACCGTCCATACCCAAATGTTGCATCAAAATTTATTTCTCCTACAAGTGCAAATCCCATACATTAAATCCCCTTTAAAACATTCATAAAGCTCTCATGAAATAGAATCATTATTAATAAATCATCATTTAAACCATCATAAATATCATGCTTTTAAACTCCTATTCTCGCACAATTATTCTATTTTAGTTGGGTTACTAGACCTTTGGACCTTCAGGCAACATTAAACATTTAACTTTAACTCAACATTATTACCCTATATCAAGTACCTGATACTTCAAATTTTACCAACAAATTTTTCTAGACCTCAACTTTTATCAGAACTTCCCTTTTACCAGACCTTTGCTCCTGGACTAGAACACTGTTCTCAAAAAATTTCATTAACATTTTTACATTTTTGGCTTCTTGGTACCCGATTCTCAGTAATCGGTACACTTGAATCATGAAGTAATTAAGAAAAATTCTTTTTGACTTTAACTTTTGGTGATCTCTTCAACTAGCCAGTACCTACCATAAGTGTTAGTTTTTACTTGGGTCCCCAAGTCTTATAGTTTTGGGGCGTGTTGTGAGACCACACAACTTGCAACCAGTAAAACCAAATTTAAAAGAAACTAGGGATTGAATCACTGGCTAAATTTTTTTTCTAACTTATACATATTTTAAAACAATAATTCCTTACCTTTACCTAGATTCTGACATAAAGACAATAAAACTTCTCCAAAAAGTACCCGTGCATGCTTTGATTAATTCTAGTTTCTAGAACTCGGTGAAAAAACTAGTTCATTGACATTAAACTACGTAATTTGGTAATCCTCCAAACCCAACCATGGATAGATCCTTGTTTCCAATCAAGCGTCCATAGCCTCAACAAGGTTATCTCTACAATTCCCCCAAACATAGCTCTATTACCAGCCAGATGTTCATAGCCCTGGTAGAGATATTTGGATAGCCTAAAGAGTTTAATTTTCTCTTTTGATATTTCTTTGATTATTTTTTTCTGATATTACAATGTAAGCCCATTTGCTTCAACTTGTAGGCAATGAAGCCTGCTATTAGGTTGGGAATTATAGTGGTAGCAAAGGTTACCTTTTAATTTTTTATTCAATGCAAATCTCTTCATCATTTCACCAATTCCCAGAAACTCATTTAGTTATTCCCTATAGGTGCAACTTTCTGGATAAATTTTACCACTCTTATGCCAAATCCCAACTATCTGCAATTTACTATTTGTTAAAAAATATGCATAAGTTAAAATTTAGTAGCAAACAATTCAATCGCCAAATTAAATCTAAATTTAGAACTACCGATTACCACCCTTCCATTTTAATTTTATGGCAACCTCTAAAACACTTGGCTAGCAATTCCAATTTGATGTCGTTGCACCACATTAATGCATCAAAGTTGTCATGATGAAGTTACTTTAATTCCAACTATAATACTCTGTATTTAATTCACACGCCTTAACACACACACATTATTTCTTTCTAATTTCCAGATGCTAATGTGTGCTACCTTCCTAGCTTGATTTTCCTTTTTGCATTGCACACATGGACACCTTCATGATTAATATGGATCAATAAAACATAATAAAATGACCACCATTAATTTTGAAATCTTCAATTTGCTTCATTCATGATCTTCGTACTCAAAAAATTTGAAGCAAATTGCCACTAATTTTGTGAGAATTAATTTGATTTAACATTCCACTTTGGAGAAACTCATCCTGTTGCCACCTCAATTTTTATTTTCCAAGACTTCACTCCAGGAAACTATGTACCACAACTTCCTCATGATTTTCTATAAATTCTGCACTTCTCTCTCAAATTCTTCACATTTCCTTTCCTTTCAATTATCATTTAGCTTTTTTGCTTTGCTTGTGATTTTTTTTTTTGCTTCCAGACCATGGACACTCCAATTTTCTTGACCTATGTTCACCGCTAGAATGGCTTCATGGGTTGCATTACTATCTAGTGGCTTGGAAAATTTTTCTTTCTACAGACTCTTGACTTTACTGCACCAAATGTATGATTGGTCCTTGGGGAAAATTTTGTTGAATCCAAAGCATACTACCAGTTGAATTCGGACTTGTCTTTGTAGTTCATAGCTTCACTCCTGGATCTTGGAATTTTTGTTGAAAAAGTTTGAAGGGCTAAAAATATGATAGCATGACCTGATTTCTTGGAGAACTTGGACTCTATCCTGTCTATTATGCACCCAGTCATCGAAATTCCCTCTACTAATGACATTCCTAACTTTCTAGAATGAGGAGAATTAATTCTGCTCCGACCATTTCTAACTGACCTCCATACCCATAACTTTGATGCTCATTGGGACAATGCTTACTTGGGATACACTACTCTAATGGATGAAGCATCCCAGATTGATTAAATGACCACCCTGTTGCTGTAGCTCAACTCCTCCTTTTTTCTTTTTTTTGCACTATTACAATGAGAATTTTTTTATATTTCCATGTATATACGTAATATACATATATATATATACACACATATATATATATACATATATATATGTATATATATACATATATATATACACATATATATATACACACATATATATATATATACATATATATATATATACACACATATATATATACATACATATATATACATACATATATATATGTATATATATATATATATGAAAAATTTTACTTTTTGTTTTTAAGCATGTATTTACTATGCATGATTTTGTTTCTTTTTCAATTCATAGTGCAATATTTCTAGAATATTTTAATTTACTCTCATGTGTGTGTTAAGTTAGGCAGAATTTGTTAACGTGGAGAACAAAACAAACAAAACAAACCCTATGGAAACAAACTAACCTAACTACCTAAAATTTACCCTAACCAACGACTAACTCTAACTAGGAAATTTACTTTAATTTCTATAACTATCTTCATATTATTTTTCATATGAATTACAACAACTTTATCTTTAAATTCACTTGAATATATTTCAAATTTCCTACTGCAGTGATGAATTATCTTAAATTTTCTACGTTTAACAAACGTAAATTCAAAGACGTACTTACCAATAAGTTGGCTCATATGTATGAAGACAACCTCATTAAAGGTTGACTACACAAACCTTTGCTGACTCTCCCATACTCTACCTTCTCCTAGCCCTAGTTCATGGTTTTCTTCTTCATTCGATTCGATTCCATGAATGACTATGTTCATTTCTTGATTTTCCTCCTCTTATCTAGGATTTTTTGAGTTTTTGGCCCCATCTTCACTTTTAACTTTGTTAGACCAAGTAGTAACACAATTTACACCCTTATGAGAGAGAGAGAAAGTAAAAACTTGATATTTTGTTTCTTGCATGAAATCAAGAAAATTTTCCTTTTTAACTTGTGAATTTTTAGTTTGGAGTGAAAAACATGCGTCTCCCACTCGAATTTCCTGCTTTACCTTTTCATGGTCATCCTCCACGTGTGAAGGGAATGATGACTCACCAATTCCATTTTTTCTCATTTTCAATGTGGTATTTCCAAGTCTCGACATTCTTGCCTACTTTTGTGCAAAAATTTAGGATTTTCTTCATAACAATTGTAGTTAACAAACCATTTTGATTTAGCAATTAATTTTTTAACATTTTTGACTTCACTATGGTTATGCACTTTTTAGAATTCATAATTCTTCTCGTTAATGGTTCCTTTCTTTTAGTAGTTAAAACTTCTTCAGTTAGTGGAATCACCTTAAGCGTGGCCAAACTTACCCTTGTTAGAAAGATTTCATAATCAAGTTCACCATGGTCAGTTGTATCGTGGATTCTACACTAAGTGACCCTACTAAAGGTGAACAAACTCAAAGGATGCAATCTATGGTTAAGGATTCCTTGGAGTTTATCAACTTCCATGTTCTTACTATTGTCTTGCATAGACTATTGTCTTACAAGCAACTTTCAAATCGGGAACTGATACTGATTCCAAATAAAATCAAAGGGAAAGATATATATGGAGGCCCTCCTTCTAGTGCTAGTTCCTATTGATCACAATGTTAGTCACACACCAATAGTGTAGATAAATCCTCATAGGCATACCACGGGAACCTATCTTTACTTGAAATACTAAACCAAGTCAACTTAATCCCAAGGCTCATTTAAGTCAGGTCTTGACTAGACTAGGTTCGCATCAAGGTTCATTGTGAAAATGTTGTTAATCATGAGGGGTAAACAATAACTTTTGGTTCTATAAAGAATCTTAAGGTGAACGGCGAAAGATATTCTCAATCCAGTCATCAAAAAATCTCATGAAATTGACAAATATACAATAATATTCCATGAATTTCAAACAAATTTGCTATCACGTAAGTAGATTTAGCTTTAAGAATTCAGAAATATAATGGAAATGAAAGATTTGCAATATAATTTCCATTCCTTCATCTCTTTTTTGGAACATTTTCTAAAATTTAAACATCTAAACTAAAACAAAGCATAAAAAAATACTTGAAAAGTAAAACTACTCCCGAGTATTGTCCATGCATGCCCCAAGAATTAACCAAATAAAAGAAAACCACTCTATACTTCACCAGATTACTTCATAGCTAGGCATAGAATGGTGTGATCTTTTAAAGAGGGGGGTTTATTTGGAAATTGGGTAGGTTTTGTATGCACCCTTAAATAACACAACATACAGTCTTGTCCAACTAAAAAAACAACCAACTACAAAAATTTCATACCATGCAGTAGATTTCAAATTAGCTTTGATATTGATTAGATTCTATGTGCATACATGTTTTTAATCTAGAATGATTCAGAAAATAGGAAAAAAGAACAAAACTTAAAGAAGTTTTGGCTCTTCCGACATCCACAAATTATGAACTTAACTTCAAATGGAATATCTCTCAACCTTTTATAAGAACATGACACAAGGAAGATAAGACAAATACATGAGAGGAAATCCAAGGGGTGAATCATGACAAGGCATGTGGAATATGACAACTGACAAGAGAATTGCTAACGAAGTCAATGGAAGTCAACCTTCCTTAGCACATTAATGTCTTTAGAGTCTTATATTTTTATCATCATAAAGATAATAACTTGAATTCAGATAGTATGTAGGAACTTTCCCATATATTCAAAATGATTGCTTTATCATCCTGTTCCTACATCCTAGTTTTGCCTTAGGCTTTCTAGTCTTGGGAATGAGTCACACCATAGGTTGGCACTTTCTTTCACCACATTCATAATACCAAGATCCCCATTATTATGATGAACTCAAACTCCTTTACATATAACTTCCCACAATGCATCGCCTAATCTAGTTATGATTCTATCTATGATCCAAATTTTCTTGAATGTCCATACCCGAATGTTACATCACAATTTGTTTCTCTTGTAACTGGGTTCCAAAGCTTGTACCCCTTCACATCAATGCCATAATTGATGAATATACACTTCACTGCCTTGTTCTCCAACTTAGATCTCT
Source organism: Sequoia sempervirens (assembly GCA_007258455.2). Taxonomy (NCBI): domain Eukaryota; kingdom Viridiplantae; phylum Streptophyta; class Pinopsida; order Cupressales; family Cupressaceae; genus Sequoia; species Sequoia sempervirens. The sequence goes on from VDFB02138428.1 coordinate 321,658, forward strand.
TTTTAGTAGGCGCATAATCATATGCCTCACAACCAAAAACTCTAATATGTCTCAATAGGGGCTTCTTACCAGACAACGCTTCCATAGGTGTCTTATCAACAAGCGTCGAAGTAGGATATCTATTAATTAGATAACATGTAGTGGCTACATTCTTAGCCTAGAACCTATGTTCAAGACCAACACCACTCAGCATACTCCTTTCCCTCTCCATTGGCATTTTGTTCATCCTCTCCACAACTCCATTTTGTTGTGGAGTGTAGGGAGTTGTTTTATGTCTCTTACTCCCATGGTCCTTACAGAACCTGTTGAAATCTGCAGAACAAAACTCACCACTATTATCCATCTTCAAACACTTTATTTTCCTACCATTTTTATTTTCTACCAAGGTTTTGAACTCCTTAAATTGACTAAATACACTAGTTTTACTTTTGAGAAAATACACAAATTTCCTTCTTGAATAATCATCTATGAATGAGATAAAATACACAAATTTTGATAGCGAAGGAACATTAACTAGACCAAACAAATCAACATGGATATAATCTAGAATTATAGAAGATTTATGAGAACTAAAATAAAAAGAAACACGATGTTGTTTTCCATATATACAATGTTCGCAAAAATAAAACTCAAGATTACAATCATCAAGCCCATCAACTAGGATTTTATTCTTCAAGGATTTTAAACCATTTTCACCAATGTGGCCAAGCCTCTGGTACCACAACATTTTCTTCTCCACTGGGAGCTTCACCTCTAAAGAATTAGCACCCTTAGGAACAATGTATTCCTTCTCTACTTGATCAGATGAAGAAGCCCTTTTCCCAAACTTCACAAAAGTACTATTACACTGAACTGTGCAAGCATCCAACTTATATAGAGTGCCAATTTATGCACCCTTAGCAAGAACCATAGAACCTCTAGTCATATTACAACTACCAATTCCTACACACCCAAATAATTCAACTTACTTACAAAATGTAAATTTCATGCCAAACCATGGATATGCATCACAACATCGATTCCCTTTATCCTTCCATTAGGAAACCAAATCTTGACTCTTCCACAACCAACAATTTCCAAGTGAGAATCATCACCTAGATACACCTTTCCACCAACATACTCTTCATATTTTGAAAACCAACCCCAATGAGAGGTCATATGAAAAGACACATCTGAGTCAATTAACCACACATATTTCAATGCACGTGTTTCCAAGGCTGCTATGAATGCATCTACATCATCTTGAGAAGATTCATTATCAAAAGAATTATTGTTTTTCTTTTTCTTATTCTTCTCTTATTTGCAGTCTTTCTGGATATGTCCGAATTTCCCATAGTTTCAACATTTCACCTTGGACTTCTTACCAAGAGACTTTGATCTCCCCTTTGACTTGGATCTAAACTTCTTGTCCTTCTTCTTTCCTCTCTCCTTTGATCTGCCTTGAACAACAAGGTCCTCCTTGGCCATCTCAAAAGACTTCTTTTGAATTTCTTATGATATTAGCAAAGCAACCACATCTTCCATCTTGCAAGTGGTTGTTGTACTCCCAATATCCATTACTAGGTGGTCCCATCTATAAGGCAAAGAACACAACAAGAGCATGCAACAATCCTCATCATCTATCTTCACACCAACAAACCCCAACTAAGCAACAATCATGTTAAACACATTCAGATGATCTACAATGGACACTCCTTCCTCCATCTTCAAAGAGTATAACTTCTTTCTCAAGAATAACTTATTTATCAAGGATTTTCCTTGATAAAATGTCACCAAGCTTTTTCCAATGAAGTTTTACAGTCTTCTCTTCATGGATGTTCAAGAGAATAGAATCATCTAAGAACAATTTGATTAAACCCTTGGCTTTTTGGTCCATTACATCCTAGCCAATTTGTGAGGTTCTTGATTGTTTGTTATTGGATACCACATCCCATAGCTCTTGATCTATGAGAAAATCTTCCATCTTGAGTTTCCACAACTTAAACTTACTAAAATTGAATTTTTCTATTTCTATTCTTCTAGATGTGCTCACCATCTTAAATTTGCAATAATATTACAACCAAATCAGCAAAAAAAATCCTTCTAAACCACAAGGATAACAAAGTTGTCCAAGCTTTGATACCAACTAAAAGGAAAGCAAAGTGTGGAATATGCCTTCCTAATTCTAATCTTCAGGAGAGAGAAGCAAATAAACCATTTAAATCTTTGCAATTATAGTTTGTTTAAGATGCACATATTAAAAACATGAAGAGATGATAAAACATCAACACAAGGTTTATGTGGGAAAACCCTTTCGGGAAAAAACCCACACACCAAAACAAAGATCTCTTGTATCACCGTAAAATGTAAATTACATACAAGTTTAGCGCTATGCTCTTTCATGTGCTTTTCCAAAATGAAATCAGCGACACTTCATTACATTCACTTTGATCTTTTGTCTTGTCTATTATCTATTCCAGTGCACTATGACATTACATACATACTTCTCAAGCATCATAGGAAAACTGTCTTTCCAACTTCCATACTAACCAAATAGTCATAACCGCAATCCCGTTGAGTCATTCTTGAATTGTTGCTGGGTTGCACTAATTCTTCACCACTTTTCTAGTTACCACCATATTGCACAATACTGCTCCACCACAGTCCATCCAAATGACCATCATGGTGTCGTGGGATGTTGATATACTGCATCTCCCCTCATTGAATTGTCACAAGGATGTGTGTTGTATATTGCCATACTACAAACCCCCCTCACAGACTGTCACGAGGTTGTAGGTTACCTATCACCATACCGCAGACCCCCCTCATGGTCTGTCATGGGGTTGCAGGTTACCTACCACCACACTATAGACCCCCCTCACAAACTATCGTAGGGTTGCAAGTTACCTACCACCTTACCGTAGGCTCCCACGCATGATTGTCGAGGGATGGCAAGTAGCAGTTAGATGAACATTTACCACCAACTCCCCAGCACTAGTTTGAACCTCCATGGTACTATGGTGTAGAAGATTGAACCTTTACCACCAACTCACTAGATCTAGTTTAGAATTATATGATACTATAGTGTAGAAAACTTTATCCCAGCTAAGTGTTTTCCCAATTTTAGAGAGCCTTAACCAATAAGTTTGAGACACCTTTTTATCAACAATCACAATGACCTCAAGACTTGACCAAGTAAAATTGAATACACCTCTCATAAGTGATGAGGTTACTCAACCATACAAGTCCCAATGCTCCCCAAGCAAGCATTTATTCCACACTCATACTGAGTCTATACAAGCACTCTAAAGCACTCTAGATATGATGGGGCACCATTATCTTGGTTCATTTTAATTTCCCATGTGTTTCTTTAGTTATCACTTAATTGAGAATTTTGTATGAGATATCATTGGGCCAATTTGTTCCCTTGAAAATGTCAGAATCCACTCCCATACTTCATTGTAATAGCTATTATTAGGTTCATCACATTCCTAAAATTGAATGCAACATGAAAAACAAGGGAATTATTTTAGCTCAATGAATTTTTTCAACATAATCTTAAAATACATATTACAAAAAATCATGGAGTCATCAAATCTACCATTCTAAAAAATTTAAAATCATATTAAAAATTAAAAATTAAAAAATTTAATTTCAACACAAAAACTAGAAATTTTCTCATGAACTCCATTGTTGAGACCTTATTTTTCTAAATTTCTCAATTTTAATTTTTTTCAAAAATATAAAAGAACTCTTTCACTCCAAAAATGCACATCTATCAGATATGAAACCAATATAAATTTTTGGGCATTTTTAAAAAAATGGGCATTATGAGGGCATGCAATGACCAATTTTAAAAATTTATAAGTATAAATCAATCCTACTCTAATTACAAAATTTAAATCCTATTAGGGAATTCTTGTTATCCCCTAATGGTAAGCATGGCATTCAAATGCAAAATCATAGGCAAAGGATGGATAAATATGAATAATACCTTTTTTTTTAAGACATCACAAACATGTAAAATATTCAAATCACTCATGCTCTGATACCATGTTGAAGTGAGTAGCTAGGATAAAACTAGGACCATCAATTTGTAACACCAAATAGCCACCATACACATAAAAGAGAAGAAAAAATAGAAGATTCTATTCCACCAAACTAGAATATAATATCAAACAAGATGATTACAATGATCAAGATGACTTGCAAGATGCAAGAGGAGCCTTTCTTATTAAGGAAAGGTGGAAGATAGGATTAGAAAAGATCATGACAAATTTTTTAATCCTATAACATGAGACAAATAACACAACAAATATTAAATGACCTAGGACTCAAGAATTAAATGGCATAAGATAAAATAATATCTAAAAATGATATATAATACTTCTAGAAAGATTCCTAAGGCCTAAATAAACATAACATATGAATATGACCTACTAGTGGACTAGTTAGGTAATGTATTAGATTCACACCAACACCCCTACTTTAGTGCAACTTAGGGAGGAACAAACCAATGTAAAGATACAAAATATAGCTCTTATCAACAAGGCCTGATGAGGTACCCATGTACAAAATAATCTCTCACAAAAAGAAAAAAAGGAGAAAACCCTATGTGAGAAAACTCCTCTCCAAAAGAGATAAAACTAATCAAGGAATAAAAAGCCTCCAAAAACAATGTCCCAAAAATAATTTGAACATGAAGAACATCATTGAAGCACAAATAAGCTACAAAAAAATGTCAAAATATTACTGCTAAGTGCTAAAACTAAAGAATGTCCTTTGAAAAATAGATGATGATCAATAGTAAGAAGAAAAAAATCAACATGAGTTCCCCCAAACAAAACAACTTGAAAAATCATCATATGGGAAAAAAAGTAAAATATCATCTATCAATTGAAGATATAGATGTCACATGAATCTACATGAGTGAACTCAAAGACACTACTCAACCAATGCAATTCAAAAATACAAGTGCCAATAGTATGAAGAAAATTGATCAATTGAGGATGGAAGGTTTCATCCAAAAAACATGAATACAAGAGTGTCCATATAGTAAATGATCCATCTCTTTGAAATTGCATAGGTAAGAGAATACATGTAACTAAAAAAGGGTGTGCAAAAACAAGGCATACATGCATGAGGCAAGAATCACTAGGATTTATTGTTATCGTGGAGGGACACTCACTTGAAAAAGGTGTAATGGTAAATAAATAAGGTACTACACAACCATTATGACACTTTATAATATAGTGCAAGTATAAATTATAACACAACCTTATGTGCAAAATTCCCAAAAGCGTGTACAATAATGTGGCACTTTATCTCAGAGCATCTATACATAAGAAAGTGCTTACAAAAAGATACTCAAAATGCCCAAAGAGGAAAAAATGATAGATATACATATAAAGCAACCAAAATGAATCCATCCCACACAAATAGAAGGATTCTAGGTGCCAAAATATCCAAGTAATCAACCCGAGTGTGAATACACAAATATATGAATTAATTATACTAGGGGCCAAATTTGGAAAAAGTGCATGAGTAACTCTAAAGAAATCTAAAATATGTTTCCAACACCACAATAATCATGAAAAAAGGAGGAACTGGGCAAAATTTATGAACTCAGGAGCAAAAAATGCACATATGACTTCAACAAGATATAAAATACACCAGAAATAAAATCTAAGAGAAATATATGTACAATTGGATAGTTCTTGCAACCAACTTTTCGTTGATATTTTGTTTACAAAATTTGACTCTTGTAAAGTGAGTGGGCCATACGACCTCATTGACAAAAAAAAATCCTCATAAACAAATTTATCTGAATATAGGAAAAATTGATATCAAAATTCGTATGTTTGACCTCTTGGAAACAATAGCAAGGTTCATTTGGGAAAAAAATGCTCTAGTAAAAATGTGTTCATTAGATCTAAGCTTCAAACCATTGTTTACTAATGTTGCAAATGGTGACCAAATTGAGTGAAACAAAAGCCAAATTTGACTTTCTCAAGCCTCGCGAATGCAATGAGATAGCCAAAAATATTGCCACTATAGCCAAAAGAGATGCAATCACCTGATATCACAAAAAAATACATATGCAATATAAGATATAAACAAAATTGATGGTAGAAACTCTCTAGAAAAAAAGGAAGGGGCTTGCTAGATTCAAAGATCTCATACCATGTTGGAATCAATTACATTTTGATACTATGTTGAAGTGAGTAGCTAGGATCAAACCATAATAATCAATTTGCAATACCAAATAACCTCCACACATGGAAAAGATAAGCAACACCATAAGATGCTATTCCACCTCGAACAAGAATACAATATCATACAAGATTATTACAATGATCAAGATGACTTGCAAGATGCAAGAGGAGCTTTGCTTAGAAAGGAAAGGTGGAAGATAGTATTAGACAATATCATAAAAAATGTCTTAATCCTATAACATGAGACAACTAACACAACAAATATTAAGTTACCTAAGACTCAATAATTAAATTACATAAGATAAGATAAGATCTAAACATGACAACTAAGACTTTTGGAAAGGTTCTTAAGACCTAAGTAAACTTAACATGTGAATAAGAACTAATAGTCCAAACTAGTTAGGTAAAATACCATTGTCACACCAACATAAAAAATTATAAATTCCACATGAGAGAGGGAGAGATGACACCTAAAGTATTCACACTCCATTTCTTTTCACAACAAATCCACTCCCAAGCTTTTCCAATTCAAAATGAGCACAAATTTCCAAAAAATAAAAATTTCTATGAAGAAGGGTTTTTTTGGAGAGAAAAATCCTTCAAAAAAGAATAATCCAAAAATAGCTAAGAATTTTCCATTTATTTTATTTTTCCCTTTTCCCTTTTCTCTAATTTATTAGTTCCACTTTATTTATTTTTCCTAATTGATTCTATTTCAATAATTCAAGGTAGAATAAACATCCGACATATTTAATTTCCACAATTTAAATAATGATAAAAACACATATATATACAAATCCATTAATTACTATTTTTTATAAAATAAATAACTTGCCCCCTTATTTTCCAATTTCCACAGAAATAACACATTAAATAATAAAAGAAATACTTTTAACTCATCAAATATTTTTATGATCAATGATGAATTTAAATATTGTTAATCCCTAGAAATTTCATTTGTGAGAAGTCTAGAAATTGAAACCATTAAATTTAAATGAGACAATCACTGGTAATTTACAACATTGGCGAAATTTGAATTTGCCTCTAATTTAGATTTGGGTTAACATGGGTAACTCACAACACATATACTCAAATTGAATGCAATAGGGTATGGCAAGGGAAAGGTCCAATGTGACATCTCCAAATATAAGCACTATTGGGGAATAACTCAGACCTATGTAGCCAAGTGGAGAAATAACCATGTAGCTATAACCACTCAATATTGCACATGTCAAGTGTACCTTCTCAATACATATGTATTGCCAAAGCACATATAAATCACCCAATATGGTTGAAAATTATATATAACATATAAGTCAAAGAATTTAATGACTAATAATCATTATAACATTTAATCAAAACATGAATAATATTAAACACACCTATGAACTAATTCATTCAAATAAAAAAGTATAAAAAATACAACACACCAACAACTAACATGATGAGGAACCACATCTCGAACATGTGGGTGGTTCAAACACATCACTCATAGCAAGAGAAACAGTCATAAAGAGAAATGATGAAGTTGAAACACCATTTAAAACCCAAGGTAACAAGCATAATCAAGGGCTATGCATCATATGATACATGGTCGAGGAAAGATGTCAAGATTCATCCATCTCAAAGTTACAAATGGGAATGCCATTGCATATTTGATAGACGAGTTAGCATGACATAGCAATTTAGATGCTGATTAGTGATAGTTTGAGATCAATAGACTCTTACAAACTTAATCTATTTTAATGTTTGTGGTAGTAAAGATTATAAGTGTTAGGTTTTATTGTGACCCAAATTTTGATTCATACTAGGTGAAACTATGTTTATCATAGTTGAAATTGAGCACGTCTTCAAAATAAAATAACTCTTATGTATATGAAATGAAATAATTCTTAAATAATTTTAGAGTAAAATAAGATAAATCTTAGATAAATAGAAAAGTTCAAGAATGACATCTTTTGAAATAATATATATTTACTATTTATCTAGATTTTATTTGAAGAGATATTTTTATTTAATTTTAACTCTAACCCTAATTCTAAAAGTAATTTTAACCCTAACCATTACCATAATTGTAGCCTTAGAATTTTAATTTGAACACTAACAATGAATTTGATTGTAACCTTAAATATATCTCTAATTCTAATCCTGATTCTAATTGTAACCCTAACCCTAATTCTATTTTAAACAAATCCATAACCCTAATTCTAATCTTAATCCTAATTATAATTATAAGCCTAACCCTAAGTCTAATCATAACCATAACTATAGCCCTAATTATAACCTTAACCCTAATTCTAATTCTAAACCTAACACTAATTTTAACCCTAACATTAAGACACTTTTGAAATGTGATTAAGGGGAGCATTTTTTACATTTTTCTAATTGTAATTTGAAACCTTCATCTAATCCTAATTCTAATTCTATTCTAACCCTATTTCTAACCTTAATTCTAAGCCTAACCCTATTTCTAACCCTAGTTCTAACCTTAATCCTAACCATAATTATAATTATTTTAAAATTATAACAATTAATATTACAATTGTAATCTAATTAATAATTATAAAATTAAGATTATAATTAATCATTTTAGTTATAATAATCTTAATTAATAATTTTTAATTAAAACATTTAAAACACTTTTTTTTGATACGTAAGGATTATATTGTATTAATTTATCAAAAAAAGATACATTGTTGTCAAAATGGCATATGGTTCATAGTCCAAAGTTTGATTTTTTGAGAAGCTTGAACCCCTGAAACGCTTCTATAGATCACTACATTCCCAACCTTTTTAACACAACCACATAGGGCTAATATAAAATTTAGCTATACTATAACCTTGTAACCAACTAACTATGGACATGAAATACTATATTGTAGGAAAGGAGTTTACAAAACCCAAAAGACTAACTGCCACCACAAAAAAAGCACCAAATGTGTATTATACCATAGTGAGATAATCGTTGATAGAAGAACAGACCCTTTACACAACCAAATTAAATGAAGCCATGCTCCTCTGTGAATGCCCTAAATTTTGGAATCTATCTGAAATCTAGCAAAATTGTAGAATTTTCTTTAAGAAGCTTACACCGATTGACACCAACCTCCTTTGTTCCATAAACTCAAATCCCTTTAGGTCCAGGATGAAAGGATGATATTTAATCACTTTCCCTATAATAGCCAATGCATTCATATCTCGAGGCCGAGGGACACCTACTCCCAAAGTTGTGGCTACGATGGTTTCCTATAAGCCCCCCAAAAAGTCTACCTTGAATAATTTTTGAGTAATTTTGGCCACCATTTTTTTTGACACATGTATGTCTAGTAACATTGATAAAAACCTCAAAACTATATTGGTGTCCACACAATAAAATTAACCTTCAGACAAGAAATCCTTACCAAGAATCATCTTCACCATAGCAATCGACATAAAATCCGCCTCTGGCATTATGCACTTGAGTCATTGGTCCATCACCTCTCCAAGGAAGGCCATTTGGTGAACCTCACTTATCATTCATGTTGGTGTGTCCATTCTACTACAAACAATGGTGTCTACAAATAGCCACACAATAAACTTTGATAGTTCTGCCATGAGCTAAGAAAGATATGCAAAAACACCAACCTAAATGAGTTATAAATTCACTCATGCGTGTAGATGACCCTTCGTTCCAATGACTTGACACACTGTCATATCTAATTCATCATCAATCTTTAATGTCCTTGCTAGGAGTACCTTACCAATGAATGATGGGCAATAACTATCCTGGCTAAAATTAATAGCCAATTCCCAACACCTTCAGTCTTAATTGGATTACTTAGTTGAAAGACCACTAAACTTATCCACATTATCCTTAACTTTATCACTAATCCTTTATAATAAAAAAATTTCACTTCCATGGATGAAATGTACTCCATGCTTCAAATTTATCATGAGTTCCAACTTAATATAATTATGAATGAGGTGGTTGGATGTACTGCTAAGCCACATCAACCAATTAGTTAGACCGTTGATGCCATAATGATGTGATAGCTAGCACATGCCTACTACCACCTCACCCTAGCCATATAATTCTTGCCACCTAAATCAAATTTCAAACCATTTTCCTTCCAATTCAAGAATGAAACCTCTAACATGAGAAGAATACTCATGGACTGATATAACCACACATTAACCCAAACATTGTTGACTCATGTGTAAATATGAATCAATGTTTCCACATGATGGATGCATTCGATGCTTTCCACACCAGTGACTGTGGAAAGCATATTAAAATTGCCACAAACTTGCACTGTTAATGTAGAGAGGAAATTACATTCACAAATCCCTCTCTAAAATCTTCACAACAAACTTAAACAAATTTAAAAGATTGTAAATAAAACTCGAGAATTTTTTTTGTACAAGGAACCAATGAATTTCTTTGTTAATAAAATTTGATTACAGAGGGATTTTCAGTCATCAAAGTACTAATATGCAACAAAGAAACTTCTTACATTCACCATGTATACAAAATAAATACATTTTAAAAACAAATAGTGCTCAACAATATGAGTTCTTGCAATCTACTAATCTTATAGCTCTTCAACACCACTTACAACTTCTATATCTTCAAACTATAAATCTGAAAACTTCACGGAATTCTATCTAATCAGTCCAAAACCTGAAACATAAACCCAAAAAATGGTTCTCCAGAGAAAACTATGCCCTGCTCTCTTCTCCATTCGAAAATCTCTTCACACTTGCATTGATGAAGAATTGATTTTTTTCTCCTTAAATCCTCTTTTCTAGAATTGATTTCCCAGTATTTTTTTGTCCTCCACCAATATGGAATGCCACTTTCTAATGTTGCACATTAAAACCTTCAAAGTTTAATTTAAAATAATTTAAAACCCATTTCTAGTAGCCTTGTCAAAGATAGGATGTTGCGGTTTTTATCTCCATCTTTAACTCCTGAAAAAGCAAAAAACCAAGGAAAGTAATGGGTGCCCACTTCTCAAATCCCTACTTTATGGGGATCAATATTAAGTGTTTTAAAACTCCACATTCAATTCCCAATGCCTCATATTTTGTAAAGTAATGCTTTTAAAACTGCTTTTCTTGATTTTTCACCCCACTAATTAACTTCAATGTGTAAAGAAGATTTTAATGATAAGTTTAATTATTCAAAAATATAAAATTTCCCCCCCATCATGAAATTCAAATCAAAATCAACTTCTTCAAAAATATAAAAATTTCCAAACAAAAGTTAACCTCTTTTTGTTTGACATAGGATTGCCAATTTCCATGGATGTTGCTTCATTAGACACCCACGATAGAAAGAAAGTTATCTCATCACTTTCCAAGAGGATATCCAAGATGAATAACCTCAACTTCAGAAAACCAAGGTACATCTTCAATAGGTCTTCAAATCCATTTTGCTAAGTACTCCATGTATTTCCTTCTTCTGGTGCTCTTACTCACCCTGCAATCAAGAATAGTTTCAATTTGTTATTTCCCTGAACTTGGCATTGATGTTTTTTTCTACAAACCTACTGCACCTTCATAATTTTTAGACTCTTGGAACATGATTAGATCAGAAATATTTAAAATTGGTGAAATATTTAGTTCACTTGGCAATTCTACTTCATAAGCATTACCCGATTCATGTTTTCTCACAATCTAGCAAGGTCCAATCTTCTCCATTTTCCACTTGTTATAGGTGCCCACTGGAAACCTATCCTTTCTCAAATGCACCATCACCTCATCAAAAAATTGTGACTCTTTGTATCTTCTCTTCAAATCAGCATTATTTTTGTATTGAAATTTCATTTTATGAATGTTCTCTTTCACCTCTTCATGAAATTCCACTATTTTCATGCCTTTTGAAAGAAATGACACTGTTGCAACCTATTTTTCTTCACTCAAAATAATGTTAGTACCACCATCAAAAAAATTAATTTCCACATTACATGTCAAGGAATCATGACCACTAATCAAAACACTTTCTCCTCCACTATTCTCAAACAAGTATTCTTTATAAAACTCTTCATTAACCTTCACACTCCACTCTTCCAATTCAACTATATCAAAATTAATTTATGCCTCAACAAACTTATCTACTCCATTCTCTTTCTCATCAAAGAAAACAATAAAATTATATTTTACATTACCCTCTATTGCTACCTTCATTCCACTTGAGATCTATGTTTCAATCTGAGTCAACAAATCACCTTTCTCATCTTCATCATGGTTGGTTTTAACAAAACCAACATATTCATACTTAATACGATCTAAAAGTATGATTCCATCAAGAAAACAAGACCTTGCATTGCTGCAAAACTTACCCATTTCTTTTTTTAATGGCTTCAATTTTTGTTTCACTCCATCCTTCACCAATTTGCATGTGTTGGCATAACCATTGTGCATCACCTTCCTATCAAATTTCCAAGGCCTTCATAACAAAATATGACACAAACTCATAGGAATAATATCACATAAAATTTCATCCCTATAACCTCTTATATTATATTTACCAAACTTTTTTCATTGATAAAAACATTCATGTCATCTTGTAGCCATGCTATCTTATACGGATGTGGATGTCATCTTCTCTCTATCTGCAATTTTCTCACCATCTCTTTGGAAACGAGATTGTCTATACTACCTCCATCTATGATGACATTACATACCTTGTTATTGCACTTGCATCTTGTTCTAAACAATTTTTTTTTTTGAATTGATTTATCATCTTCATCCAAAATGGTTTTCCTAGCCATTAAAGTTTCACCATCTTCTGCTTCTTCTGAATGTGATGAGTGTGCATCTTCTAAATTGATGTTTGCTTCTCTATTCTGATTTTTAGTTCTTCTTCTTGGTATTTCCTCTTCATGAGGACAATCATATTCCCTATGACCTTATCTTCGTACTTAAAAAAATCTCTTCGAAAGGTTTCTCTTCCAAAACCTCTACCCAATCTTCCTTAACCTCTTGGATTTTGATCTCTAAGACTAAATGAGTCATCATATCTCTAATTTTTGTTGAGCTTCCTTGGTCTTATTTTTTGTAATTTTTTTTTATCATTGTCTACTCCATATGTTCTTCCTTCAACCTCCTTTTCATGGCCTCTTCCTCTTTTCTTACTTTCATACCTTTTATTCATTATTTCCTCAATTTTTAAGGCAACATGGTATGCATCCTCCATGGTTAGAACCCTCACTAATGCAATCTCCTCCTAAATGCTTGGTTTTAACCATTAATATACCTTGCAACCTTCTCTTTAGTGGCTTCTGAATTCCTTTTTCAGATAAGAATCCTATGAAACTCCTTTGTGTACTCCTTCACTGTCTTTGTTCCTTGTCTCAATCCTTGCATTTTCTTGAGAAAATTGAGCTCATAATTCACTGGAATAAATTTCCTTTTCATTTTCTCTACCATTATATCCCACCTTGTGATTTTATCTTTCCTTTTTCTTCCTCTTTCCATTTGAATTTCTCTCCATTATATTGAATCATTTCCCTTCAATCTTGTCTTGGAAAATCTTACTCTATCGGAGTCTTCAACTTCATCAAATTTGAAGTATTCCTCCATATCATTTATCCAGTCTATAAGTTCTTTTGGATTTAAATTTCTATTAAAGGTAGGAACATCAATCTTTGGTCTTTTCCCCATTTTTGATAGGACTCTCAACAATGGATCCCTAGCAACTGCTGCAACTTTCTCTCTTTGTTAAGTTGTTTGGCTAGAATTCTCTAGAGCTTCTTCTTCTTCCTCATCACTCTCTGGTTTTTTTCTCTATGAAAAACCCCTTCTTATTTCTTCTTGAAGTGTTTCCACTTGTATTTTCAAAGTTCTGAAATCTTCATCATGGAAAAATTTGTCCTTTCTTCCTCTTCCTCTACCTCTACCATGATGGGCTCCTCTCCCATTCATTTTCTCCAACACCCACAAGCTCAATATTGGTGCAAATTGCCTCTCTTCGGTAGTCTATTCAAACACTCAATATATTCCTACTCTGATATAACTAATGTAGAGGAAATTATATTTACAAATCCCTCTAAAATCTTCACAACAAACTTAAACAAAATTAAAAGATTGCAAATAAAACTAAGGATTTTGTTTGCACAAGGAACCAATGAATTTCTCTGTTAATAAAATCTGATTATAGAGGGGTTTTCAGTCATAAAAGTATTGATATGCAGCAAAGGAACTTATTACATTCATCATATATATAAAAGAAATATATTTTAAAAACAAACAGTGCTCAACAATGTGAGTTCCTGCAATCTACTCATCTTCCAGCTCTTCAACACCACCTGTAACTTCTATATCTTCAAACTATAAATATGAAAACTTCATGGATTTCTATAATCAATGTAAAAATTGTAACAAAAACCCAAAAAATAGTTCTGCAAAGAAAACTATGCCTTGCTCTTTTCTCCCTTCAAAAATATCTTCACACTTGCATTGATGAAGAATTGATTTTTTTCTCCTTAGCTCCTCTTTTTTGGAATTGATTTCCCAGTCTTTTTCTAGCCTCCACCAATATGGTAGGCCACTTTTTGATGCCACACATCAAAACCTTCAAAAATTAATTAAAAATAATTTAAAACTCATTTCTAATAGCCTTGTCAAAGATAGGATGTTGTAGTTTTTATTCTCCACCTTTAACTCCTAAAAAAGTAGAAAATCAAGGCAAGTCCTAGGTGCCACTTCTCCAGTCCCTAATTTTTAGGGATAAATATTAAGTGTTTTAAAACTCCCCATTCAATTCCCAATGCCTCATATTGCCTTTTAATTATTTTTCAAAGTAATGTTTTTAAAACTACTTTTCTTGCTTTTTCACCCCACTAGTCAACTTCAATGTGCAAAGGAGATTTTAATGAAAAGTTTAATTATTCAAAACATATAACATTTGTCCCCCCCATCATGAAATTCAAATCAAAATCAACTTATTCAAAAATCCAAAAATGCTCAAAAAAAAAGTTAACCTCTTTTTGTTTGACACAGGATTGCCAATTGTCATGGATGCTCTTACATCAATTATTTTCTCCATTCCATTTGCTAATACACAATGTATCACCCAATATAAATTTCCCCCAATTTAAACCTATGTATCTTGGTCAAACCACTGAGAACAGGCTCTCCATAACAATGTTTGTGGAGAGCCGCCCGCCCAACCACCCACACATTTAAAACAATTATTAATGAGGGTTATGGTTATAATTTAATTGATTAAAATATTTATAGTTATTTTACAATTATTTTAATTTTTTAAATATTAATTAATAAGTTAGAATTATATTTCATAAATATTTTAACCCTAAAATTAAATACTTATATAATTAAAATAATCTATATAATTTTAGTTCTAATTTAAAAATGAAATATTACTTAAATTAATTATTATATTGTACTTTCTATTTTTTTTTAAAATTATAATAATAAACTTAAGCCTAAACCTAATTTTTTATCGGTAATGTCAAGAATTTTTAGCCTAGTTAGAGCCAACATGGAGGCCACAAATGGGAGACCTCCTCCTTGACATGAACACAAGTGATCACTTTAATCCCACGAGCACAGTAGCCCAATAGGGGCACAAAGTCCGCAAGAACACCAACCCAATGAGGGATTGGAACAACACAGGCCTGAACACTTGTCTGATTGAGCACATTGGATCAGTGGAGTCATAATGTCTGCAATCATAATGACTCAACAAAGACTTGAACCCTGATGACCATAACAACACCACCACTTTACCATCGCACTATGGGATGAACCCAAGTCTAGACCTAATTTTTAATTATTATTTTAATATAATAAATATGTAATATTAATTATAACCCCCATTTTAATATAATACTATTAATAATTATAATATAATATAATATAAACACTAATGAAAATATGTGTTTTTCTTTTAATGATTAAATGAAAAATATTTAAATTTATAATTTAAAAAATTAAATAATTTTTTTTTTAGATATCAAATTGATTAAAAAATAAATTACAATCTCAAAAACTATTAATTTTTTTAATACAAAATTATAAGATTAAATTGTAAAAAATGATTTTATAAGAATAGTTTAAAATTTTATAATATACTATAAGATATCAAGATAATATAATAATTATTATCAAGCCTCATAATTTCTTAATAATTCTTCTAATTATAATTAAATAATAAATTAATAATTTTAAATTGAGTAGCATAATTGAAGTTTATTTATTTTTAGTTATAGTTATTAATTCCTATAAATTATGTAGAACATCTAGCATTTTGTTGAGTTAAATATAGAACTAATAAAATAACACCAAATAAAAAAAAAATGTTTACAAGAGCCATGTTTCAATCCTATTTTGATTAACTTTTTTAAAATGAAGTCATACTCCATAAAAAACAGTCCTGGAAACCCCTTCATGAGACCTCAACTACAAAATAAAAGAGTCTCAAATGAGAGAAGAACAAAAACTATTATTAGAATAACAAAAATCTAAAATAACTAAAATGTATTTATATTTTTGTACATCTTATTTTTATTCAATAATTTAAATAGAATAATTAACAAAATAAATTTATTTCAGATTTAATTTAACAAAATAAAGTAGATATTAAATATAAGTGCATAATAAAATAAATACTAAGTAATTTTTTATTGAATATTTTATACTTAGCTTAGAAGTGAATATATGATATTTTATTATATATTTTTAAAATCAGAACAAGAGATTAAATAATTATATATAATAGTGAAGAAGTGTGAAAAATGCATTTGCTTATAAAAATATATTAAAATTAATAATTTTAAAATAAAAGTAAAAAATAATACATATTTATAAAAGATATATTTATAAATAATAATTTTTAAGTAAAAATCATAATATTTTTATTTGATAAATATTTATTTATACTTATTATTAATATAGTGAAAAAAATATGGGTGTGTGCAAAAAAAGGGGGTTAAAAAGTGGCCAACTATCTTTTAATTTTAAAAATTCATAATGCAAGTGCATTATAAGGTGTTTGTCTTATGGATTGGTGTGATCGAGCCTTAGGCTTGGCCACACCAAAGCCATAACATGCCCATGTTATAAAACAAGTGTGTTATAGTGATTATAAAGAAAAAAAAAACTTTCATTGATTGTCATTTTTGTATTTTCTTATTTAGCTGCAGTCTGCAAACCCTCAAGAGTACGTTTGCATTTTAAGAGACCTCATTCTTTATCAAATCTTTTCTAAATATTCACCAAAATGCCTCCATGACCTTAGGGAGGTAAAAGGAGTAAGTTTTGATTTTATTTTTTGTGAATTTGTTACTAAATAGGTAGATTTAATATGTTTTTTCATTTAAATTTATTTAATTCATAGGAAATGATAATGCACCTCCTTCTCCTCAAAATATTCCTTCACCTCAACCCCAAATATCTATTGAAGAACAACCCCAACAAACACCTCCAACAATTCCTCAATATGCTCCAAGAACTCAAGAAAATTCAATGGGGTAAATTGAAAATAACAAAAAATAAATTGAGGATATAATTGCAAGGTTGAAGGATCCTACAAGCTCAACCTCGCATAGAGCCAAACTTTCTCAATCAATTGAATTGATGTTATCAAATGTAGATTCAATTAGTAAGAAAATAACTAGTTGGTCGGATAAGATAAGAGAGTATAGACAATTTTATGCTAATAAATTATCCTATAAACAAGTGAAATATGAAAAAATTATAAAATTTGACTTGTGTTCCTTATTCACAAACCCTAAAATAAATCAACCTTTACACCCTTCAAGCAAGAGGTTCCCTATCCATTGGTGCAACCACCTAGGGATAAAGAACCATTTTTGGAAAAGGGGGTGGATGGTTTTTGACCATCCTCCATGTAACAACATTTTTTGAGGAAAATATATTGTGAGTTTTTCCTTAATAAAATCCCAAACTATTTTGATGTGTGGTACTTTCATAATAGAGGCAGAGCTTCGTACATGATAGAGTGGGGGCATGTCTTGACCCAAAACATCCAATGAGACAAGCACTCCCTAGAGCAGCATATGATCATGTGGCTATCCCTTCTGTTGTGAGGGAGAGTTTTGATGTCAAAACACTACAGTCGATGAGTTCCCTAACCCAGAGCCTCATACTTCATGCCAGTCATGTAGAACAGGGTAAGTTAGGCGAGTCTTCAAGCAGTAGAGTTCCACCTCATAATTTTAAAGCTTTCAAGACACCTTGTGGTTATGACCCCACACATAGTCAGGACACAGGTGTGCAAGGTAATCTATAGTTGATCAGATGGTGATGACAGATGCCCTCCTTAATGAGGCATTCAGTCTTCATAGTCAGGTAACTAGCAAGTTCATTGAATTTAATTTATTAAATTTCTTTCTTGAAATGCAATATTAACTAAATTACTTTAATGATTATAATGAAATTTCAAGGTCATAGCTTTCATTCAGTTTCCAATGGTCCTCCACCTCCTTATTACGTGACGACATGTACTGTGGAGGTATGTAACTAGTAAATAATTATAAATATTACATGTGAATAACATTGTTATATGAATGGTATTCTTGTATCTAATTTTGGATGTTGAATAGGTTAATCTTGGATATTTGAAGGCAACACCTCCTAGTGGAGGTGGACATTGAAGCCTCACTCAAGTAATAAAATAAAAAAATTAACTAATGAATTGTAGAAAATAGATTTTTGTAGTTTATATTCATATCACCGATTACATTGCATTGCACATCTTTCAAACTCAAAGCATTACTTCAAATTTCATAAATAATAACTAGATGTTGATAGATGACAAATTTTCAATTACAATATAGTTTTTTACAAAGTCAACATAAGCAGTTATGCAATTACTTCACATTGCATAACTAATAAGTAGGAGTAGCTTCCAATTGTATTTTCTTTGGTCTTCCATGAGACTACATTTATTTGAGTCATTTTCTCAAATAGTTCACTGCCTTGTCTATGCTATGGATGCTTGGAAAAAATCTATCAAAGCATAGTAGTAAGCTATAGCATAGACAAGGAAATGAACTGTTTGAAAAAATGCCTCAAAAAAATGTGGTCTCAGGGTGATGGAATGCCATGAAAAATTGTTTGTCATGGAATTCCATCACCATGAGACCACATTTTTTTGAGGCATTTTTCAAACATTTCACTACCTTGTTTATGCTACCACATTTTTCATACATGTCTACCAAAGAATTTTATCAAATAGTTCACTACCTTGCTGCTATGGATAAAAACATAAAATAGGTGCTTTTGGAAAAAACTATGGAAGCTTGGAAAATCTATCAAAGCATAATAGTAAGCAATAGCATAGACATGACATTGATCTATTTGAAAAAATGCCTCAAAGAAATATGGTCTCATGGTGATGGAATGCCATGAAAAATTGATTGTCATGGCATTCCATCACCATGATACTAATTTTCATGGCATTCCATCACCATGAGACCATATTTCTTTGATGAATTTTTAAAACAATTCACTACCTTGTCTATGCTACCACATTTTCCATACATGTCTACAAAGAATTTTATCAAATAGTTCGTGCTTCCTTGCTACTATGGCTAAAATCCTAAAATAGGTGCTTTCGTACAAACTATGGATGCTTGGAAAAATTCCATCAAATTATAATAGTAAGCAATATCATTGACAAGGCAGTGAACTATTTGAAAAAATGTCTCAAATAAATGTGGTATCATGGTGATGGAATGCCATTCCATCACCATGAGACCACATTTATTTGAGGCATTTTTTCAAGCAATTCACTGCCTTGTCTATGCTACCACATTTTCCATACATTTCTAACAAATCATTTTATCAAATAGTTCACTACCTTGCTGCTATGGCTAAAAGCCTAAAATAGGTTCTTTCGAACAAACTATGGATGCTAGGAAAAAATATATCAAACCATAATAGTAAGCAATAACATAGAAAAGGCAGTGAACTGTTTTAAAAAAATGCCTCAAATAAATGTGGTCTCATGGTTATGTCATGTCATTCCATCACCATGAGACCACATTTCTTTGAGGCATTTTTTCAAACAATTCATTGCCTTGTCTATGCTACCATATTTTCCATACATGTATACCAAAGCATTTTATCAAACAGTTCATTTCCTTGCTACTATGGCTAAAATCCTGAAACTGGTGCTTTCGAACAAGCTATGGATGCTTGGAAAAAATATATCAAAGCATAATAGTAAGCAATATATAGTTCAATAAGTACTCAATTTTTTTTTGACTATCTCATACATTATAAGACATGACCTACATCACTATTCTAGTTTTTGTAATTGAATAATGTTATTTTATTTTCAGATGATGCAAGCATAGACACCTCCTGATGTTCATAGGGAAATGGATCATGGTTTGTATTCTACAATAGATAGCTTGATGCCTTTGACGACGGTATGAGAAAAATTAATAAATTTAAAATTACATTTGTTGTTATAGTTGTTTATTATTGAAAAATCAAATGATTATTGATTTATAGTTTAATTTCTATCTAGATGGTTTCTATAGGACATTGGAACACCACAACTTTAGCATGCCACTATGGAAAATGAGGAGAGAGATCATTTGGAGGTGGTAAGTGATTATTTTCTTAAATATTTGATTTTTTATAATGTAATTTCTATATATTAATCTCTATAATTTTTATTGTAATGGCTAAAGATCCATGAAAAACTAAATAGGAGAAGCAACCCTCAAGTTTGAAGCAAACCACTCTCATATGTGTCTCCATCCCCCCAATGATCAAAGGTTGCCCATGATCTATTTTCTTCACCCAGAGGGGAATGAATTTTTATTGGGGTCCTTTTTTATATGCCTGCATGACATTTGTGGACATATATTTTGTATTGCATATACTTAAAATTGTATGTCTATATGGAATTCTGTAAGCCTATATGGCTATTTTGTATATATGTTATACTTATATCGATATATATTGATGTATTCCTATATGGCTATTTGGTTAATACACATATTTTTTTATTTATGGTGTCTATATTTTCATTATAAATCGATGCTTCAATGGATATTTGTAGATGGTTTACTTCAAATATTTAAAATCCAAGTTTTCACATGTATGCTTCATGCTTCCTATGTAGACTTCATGTATTATGTGTATTCACATGTATGCTTCATGCTTCATTTTTATACTTCATGTGTTCACGTGTATGCTTCATGCTTCATGTGTATACTTCATGTATTACATGTATTCACGTGTATGCTTCATGCTTCTTATGTATATTTCACGTATTCATCCATATGCTTCATGCTTCCTATGTATACTTCATGTGTTCATGTGTATGCTTCATGATTCTTGTGTATACTTCATGTATTATGTCTATTCATGTGTATGATTCATGCTTCTTGTGTATGCTAGGGTGTATTAGATGTATTCATGTGAATTCCTCATGCTTCCTATGTATACTTCATATGTTCATGTGTATGCTTATGCTTCTTGTGAATACTTCATGTATTACATGTATTCATGTGTATGCTTCATGCGTCCTGTGTATACTTCACATATTACATGTATTCACATGTATGCTTCATGCTTCTTGTGTAGACTTCATGAATTCACATGTATTCTTCATGCTTCTTTTTTGTACTTCATGTATTATGTGTATTCACGTGTATGCTTCATGCTTCATGTATTACATGTATTCAAATGTATGCTCATGTATTCACATGTATGCTTCATGCTTCCCATGTATACTTCATTTTTTCACATGTATGCTTCATTCTTCGTGTGTATACTTCATGTGTTCATGCGTATGCTTCATGATCCATGTGTATACTTCACATATTTCATGTATTCATGTGTATGCTTCATGCTTCCTATGTATACTTCATGTGTTCACATGTATGCTTCATGCTTCATGTGTATAATTCATGTATTAGATGTATTCACATGTATGTTTCATGCTTTTTGTGTATACTTCACATATTATGTGTATTCACATGTATGCCTCATACTTCGTGTATTATGTATATCTATTTGTTTTCTTCATGACTAGATGTATCTTCAACAAGATTACTCCATGTGCATTTATGATTACCTTATGCTTAGAAATTATGAAAATATTAAAAATGTTGTTTGTCAAAATGATTTCTAGGTTGATAAGCACTAACATAAATGGGAGAGAATCTCATTTGAGAAAGACATTCATAACATCATTAAAGAATTCAATTAAGAATAGAACCTTAAGAAATATTGCAAATAAATTAATTTAGGTTCTCATGAATAGTGATGATATGATTTAGGTTGTGACTTTTCAAAGGTGAAAAATTGTGACCCCTCGAATAGGGAAGAATATGACCCTTTTATAACTAAGGGTAGTGACCATGCATAGTGTAGGTGTGCCCACTTGTATGTTTTGGAGCTAACAGTTTGGCCCTGTGAAGAACAAAACAAAAAGTACCCTAACTTGTAACTTTACACTACATGCATCTGATGATTTTTGGGGCATCAAAACAAATTCCACCACAAGCAAGTGAATCAAAGATATCAAAAAATAAGAGAGGTTATTATAGAGGGGCCCTACATGATCCTATACATTTATACAAATTTTTTTTGAGTTCCATGGTTTCTGAGTAACACTTCATCAATTTTTTTTTCCTTTTTGCACTTTGGTTTCTTAAGAGATATCGTCGGTGCAATGTAGCTTAGACTATTCTAGCATGTTTGGGTAAAAAATATGACATTTCCTAGCATAAACCTACCTATCCAACATGTTGGAACTATTGGTTTTGTCACACAATGAACAAAACCAAAATTAAACCACCTTGCAACTTTACATTGCATGCATTTGACACTTTTTCAATCAACTAAAAAGTGGACAACACGAGAAAATGGATCAGAGATATGGAAAACTGAGAAAGGTTATTGTAGAGGGACCCTACATGATCCCATACCTTTAGACAAAATGTTTCTAAGTGCCATGATTTCTAGCACCTCATCAAAGTTTGTTGCTTTTTTGCACTTTGGTCTCTTAAGAGATATTGTTACTGTAATGTAGCTCAAATTGTTCTGGCATGTTTGGGTGTGACAAAGGACCTTGTCTAGGGTAAACCTACCCATATAAATGTGTTGGAATTTTCAATTTTTTTTCACAATGAACAAAATGAAAATTACTCCACCTTGTAACTTTACACTACATGCATTTGATGCTTTTTCTATCAATTGAAAATTGGACACCACAAGCAAACAACTCAAAGATATCAAAAACCAAGAGAGGTTATTGTAGAGGGTCCATACATGATCCATTACCTTCAAATGTAATGTTTCTAATTTTTATGGTTTTCAAGTAACACCTTGTCAAAGTTTCTTTCCTTTTTTACACTTTGGTCTCTTAAGAAATATTGTCGATGCAATGTAGCTCGAACTATTCTGACATGTTTGGGTGAGAAACATGACCTTGCCTAGTGTAAACCTACCCATATGGACATGTTGGAACTTTTTATTTTTTTTCACGATGAACATAACAAAAACTACACCACCTTGCAACTTTACACTACATGCATTTGGCACTTTTTCCATCAACTGAAAACTAGACACTATGGGCAAACGAATTAAAGAAATAAAAAAATGAGAGAGGTTATTGTAGAGGGGTCCTACATGATCTCATTCCTTTAGACGAAATGTTTCTACATCCCATGGATTCTAAGTAACACCTTGTCAAAGTTTACTACCTTTTTGCACTTTGGTCTCTTAAGAGATATCACTAGTGCAATGTAGCTCAGACTAGTCTAGCATGTTTGGGTGTGAAATAGGACCTTTCCTAGCATAAACCTACCCATCCATTTATTTGGAACTGTCAGTTTTTTCTTATGACAAGTAGAATGAAAATTACACCACCTTACAACTTTACACTACATGCATTTGATGTTTTTTCCATCAATCGAAAACTGGACACCACAGGTAAAAAAATTAGAGATTTCAAAAACTAAGAGAGGAAATTGTAGAGGGGACCTACATGATATTGTAACTTCACATAGAGTGTTTCTAAGTGCCATGGTTTCTGAGTAACACCTCATCAAAATTTGCTACCTTTTTGCACTTTGGTCTCTTAAGAGATATCACTGGTGCAATGTAGCTCAAACTATTCCAACATCTTTGGGTGTGAAATAGGACCTTTCCTAGCATAAACCTACCCATCTAGATGTGTTGGAACTATTGGTTTGGTTGCATGAAGAACAAAATGAAAATTACACCACCTTGAAAATTTACATTGCATGCATTTGATTCTTTTTCTATCAACAAAAAATTGGACACCACAAGCAAACTAGCTGAAAGATTTTTCTCACAGTTTTTGAGTAACACCTCATCAAATTTTGCTACCTTTTTTCACTTTGGTCTCTTAAGAGATATGTTTGGTGCAATGTAGCTCAGATTTTTCTGGCATGTTTGGGTGTGAAACATGACCTTCTTAGCATAAAACTACCCATCTGAATGCGTTGGAACTATTAGTTTGGTTGTACGATGAGAATATAAAAAATTATACCACCTTGCAACTTTACACTACACATGCATTTGATCCTTTTTCCATCAACTAAGATCTGGACACCACAGGAAAATGACTCGGAGATATCAAACACTGAGAGAGGTTATTGTATAGTGGCCCTACATGATCCTTGTTGTGCAGTTTTTTGCACACGCCCCTCTATAGTAGGGACCCTCTTTTGCTTTCATTTTTGGTGTTTTGGCCCTTGGTTTTTTGGAGGTTTTGTTGCCTTAACGTGTGCTTGAATGATTATCTTATTTGTGCAAATGCCCCCCTTCTAGGAAGCACTTTGAAAATCTAATGTTCTGAACTCATTTTGGATTTTTGGCTCTTTTCGGGAAAATCCACTCCTAGCGGAATTCCCCGGTTTCCTTGAAAATCTGGTGGCGGTTGCTTTACACTGTGATCTAGAGATTTTGGTACTTCACGGAATTCCATCATGACCAGATTTCTTTGAAATTCTGTCTCCTAGTCGGGTTCCTGGGTTTTGGTTCTGCCTGTCTTGTCGACTGCATTAATGCTCATTTGTACGATTTTTATAGTAGGTATTATATCAATTTTGGGGAGTGTAATGCCATTAAGTCTTTATCATTTGTTCTCTATTGATCTTAAGTGTTGGGCTTGATTTGGCATGTTGTTTTCATGAATTTCTGGATTTGGTGGTGATTTTCCTGGGCGTCATCATAACTATTGTTGTTTGCTTGGGTGATAAGGATTGTTATCTATCATTGTTGTAATTGAGTCTCACTTCATTAATGGTATGTCTTCATTGATTTGCTTTTAATTGTTGAATGTGAGTGGTTCTTTGGCATCCTGAGTGTGCTTGGAGTTCACATTTCTATATGTTTGGGCATTGAACAATTGAAGCTAGGGTTGCTCGGTTTTGTTAGATTGATGATTCCCAAGTGATTTTTATCGAGCTTTCCTTTCGGTTTCATCATAAGGCAGCTCGCTTGTGTATGCCATAAGGAACCTTTTGAAAACCTAGCAATCAAGTAAGTTGAGCCCAAGCTTGTCACGTGCATTCATGGCAGAATTTTAGGGTTTTGAGTTTAGGGCATCACCATTTCCTCTCGATTTGCTTTAGGATGAGCCTCGAATTTAAAGATGATCTGTAGGAGGTTCAAATCAAGCTGGTTTCAAGCCCAAGATCCTCAAACTAGTGATCATTCGATCAATTTGAGTGAAGTCGTGAGAAAACATCGATTTCTGGAAATTCGGGTTTTCCTTCAACTTTGGGATTTTCCTTTGCTGGCGGATTTCCCCAATTTTCCATTTTCTCTTTGTTTTCCTGAAATGTGCGATGATCCAAAGTTGTGCTTGCTTCGCAGATTTCTGTTCCCTCTGGATTTTACAGAAATTTCCTTTGTTCTTTCATTTTTCTAGAATTCATAAGATATTGTTGTTTTTACAGAAATCCGTCTTGGGCGGAATTCTCTAAAACTTTGTGGAAAATGAAGAACTGAGAGATAGCATGATTTATTAGCTAATAATTATGTATTGTATGATCAATATGAACTATTTAAAGATGTATCATGTTGTTTCTTAGCTAATGACAATTGATTAAATGATTATTGGATGCTTTTGTGTCTATTTCGCTAAAATCCACCTGGTCGAGAATTTTTTGAAATTCCTCTCTAGACTGGATTCCACGGGAGGACTGAAAACCTGAACTTTGATATGATTAATTTTATGAGGTTTTGGAGAATTTTACTTCTCATGGGACTTATATTGACATTGAATATGCCATTTTTGACTAATTAACTTGGGTTCCATGTGATCTTTATTATGGTTTCTTTGTTGGATGCAGGTTGAATGAAGTAAGGCAGTGACAAGTGGAACCAAGGGTAGAGTGATGGATCCAAGTGCAGAGGGGTCTTCTGTTTCTGAGGCAGAAAGAATCAAGATGGATATCAAGAGCAGAATTCCTGAGAGCAAGCTTACTTCCATCTGGTCAGAGGTAACTGATAATAATGTTGGACTGTGGGATTATGAAGAGTTCAAGACTAGGATGGCAGCATAGAACCTTCCTTTGTTGGCTAGAAGAATGTTGGAATCGGGGTTGGAACATGTAGTTGGATTCCCTCCTATAGTATAGTGTTATGAATTGGTGCTCAAGTGCGCTAGACACTATGACAGAGGTACACAAAGGATAGTTGGTCCCCAAGGGAGAATTGTGGAAAATCTACATCCTGTATCTATAGCCCAAACCTTTGACATGCCAGAGAGGTCTAATGTGGTGGCTTTTGATATGGATATGGAAAAAAATTTCTCTGAGGAGGATACCATCAAGTCCCAATAGGTCATGAATTCCTGGTTGGAGAAGCCTAAGTCTCACTTTTCCAAGCCGCCAAAACAATTGTTCAGGGCTAAATTCAAGAAGGAATACTATGATGCTATCATCCTTCTCAGTAGGGTGGTAGGGTTGAAGAGTATCGGTGTTTTTGAGAACTAGATGTTTCATGTTATTGAGAGAGATGAAGTAAATAATATCCTGGTGGTTCACATTGCTACTCCTGCTCTTGATAAGAATAGAGATGATGTAACTAGAAGTGATTATAATGTACAGACTATCAACCTAGGGCCTACTTCCATGGAACAAGAGATTGAAGAATATGATGGATCTAGTATTGTGACCTAGGGTAGGTTGAGGAAGGAGGTGTAAACCAAGCAAGAATTGAAGAAGGAGAATGAAAAATTAAAGTACCTGTAGGACTTGATGAAGCCCTTGCAATCTATTAACTCCTCATCATCTGTTGTGAGCTTTCTGCCAAATGAAACCATAACAGAGGTAGAGAGAATGATGACTACTACTCATGCCACAAAAAACTAGTTGCAAGGGGTGAAAACTAAGGGAGATAATGCTATCAAAGACATCCTTTCAACTGGTGGAGATGTTATGAGGTCAATAAATTGGTTGAAAGATGTATTGGCTCAAGATAAGGAAGATGTAGATCTCCTGTTGTAGAAAACCAAGACCATCATGTAGTATACTGAAGATAAGTTGGTGAGTGATGGAACTCTTCCTTCCTCTAGAGTTGTAGAACCTTGGGAATGGTATGAAGCTTTGCAAATAAGGAAGAAGGTTTTAAAAAAGGTGTATAAGCAGAGGAGGAAATTGAAGACACCCTAACTGAGATCTACAATAAATGCATTTCTTTCTTTGAGGTGATGACAGGAAGAAAGAAGTTTGCACCAAAGCATTTGAGCTTGGAACAGTTGAGAAAATGGTGGCGAGATGTATATTCTCCAACCAATGAAGACCCAGTCACTAAACATCAGGTGGATGATGCGACCACCTACATTGCAGTTATTGATAAATATCAAACCAGTAAGGTAGAATGGGATAAATTGGTGGAGCAGTCGTCAAGAGAAGATATCAAGTCCATTGAGAGGAGAGTTAAGGTCTTACCTATGCCACCTGTGGCCGACCTGGACAAGATACTTTTGATGGTGCATGATAGGGTGGAGCGAAATAAGGACAAAGGGGAAGGCAGTTAATGCAATGCCTCATCGGAATTTGTGCTTCCCCATTATTTCTCTTCTTCCTTCGCATGCATTGGACCGTGCTTTGTTGGAGAACCCAGGCTGACCTGGATGGAATACTTGCATTTAATGCCCACTTTTTTTATTTTGAATTCCTCTTGGCTGACTTGTTTGTGGCCGTTTTATTATTGTAAACCCTAATTGGGCTGACATATCTTGGGATTTCTATAAATATGGCATTTTGCCTCATTTGTAAGGGCTAGATAGTTTTACTTTAGAGCGAATTAAGCAGTATAGCAAGAGTTAGAGCTAGTAGTTAGTCTTATTTTTAAGCAATCAAGTGTTGTAACAGAATACTAGAATTGTTGCTACTTTGCATAATTTAATGCAAGTGGAGACATTGTGATTTTGTGCCTTTCTTGTGTTGAATTTTATCTGGCATGGTTCTTGTGATTCTATCTTTGGAATTGCTTAAGTTTATTTGATAGATGTGTGAGGTTTAATGTTAGAAGAATTGATAGTGTTTATGATTTGGTACTTGAAGTGTTGCAACAATTTCTGGTCCATACTTTTTGCAACCAACTGATTGTTAGTTGCTTTGCAAAGTTAGCCTGGACTTTAATATTCATTGTGCTTAGTTCAATTGTGGATGCTTGTTCATTTCAATTGCAATAGGATTGTTTTGAATGAATGTTCATGATCTGAAAATATTTAATGCCTTAGAAGATCGCACTATTTCTATAAGATTGTAGATTCATCTGGGTCAAGCAGAAATCAGTTTCTGAGGGATTGGTCCATTTCAAGTGTTTCATCATTTGCATTGTTAATCCTAGGATTAGTGTTAAATTTGAGAATCTCTCTAAAGCCTTATCTCTTTTGCTATTTCTTTATCATTTGGGTTAGATTTAGGATTGGAAGTATCATCATATTGCTAGATTTGATAAATCTAAGGATTCAGTATTTTCTTCTAGTAAGGTCCCTTTGTGATTACCAGCATTTTCACATTTATCACTGAGTTGTTTATGCATTGTCAAAACCTATCATTATAGACCTTGGGGTTATCTCTTGAGGCTTGTTGATAGAGATTTACCTTTCAAGAGAGATAGGATACTATATTCTTTATGAGTTGTTGTGCAGAAAACACCATCAACAGATTGGTGCTAGAAGGAGGGCCTGAATAAGCAAGCTGGATTGATTTCTATTTGCCATCTCTCCTGAAAGATTCAGAAGAAGAACTAGATCTACTCTAGGGGAGGAGGAATTCCAAGAGTTTCCAACTCCTACCGGGTCAAGAAGGACCAGAATAAGGGGAAAATCATCATCTACCCAGCCACTCCCATCATCTCCATCATCCTCATCTTCACCAAGTTCATATTTATATGATTCTGAGGACATTCCCATTCAACAACCTCAGCCATCCATAAATCAGCCTTTACCACCTCCACCTCCACCAATGGCTTTCCTTGCCAACAACCCATCTCCATTAACTTTCAATAATTACAATGTCATGCCCAAGAACCCTGAACACTTTTGTTCAAAGTTCCATGTTAATGATCCCAATAGAACTACTAAGGAACACATCAAAATCTTTCAGACTTTCCTTAAAGATAGAGGAATCAATCATGAGGATGTAGCATGTAGGCTCTTTCCTTATTCTTTAGGAGAAGATGCATTCTACTGGTACAATCATTTACCTGCTGGGTCTATTCAGAATTGGACTGAATTGGAGACTGCATTTCTCCAGAAGTTTAGGATTCTCATTAGTCCCAATGAGCTTTATCTTCAGTTCACCAATGTTAAGAGAGAAGTCCATGAGCCTATAGGGTCCTTTAACAACAAGTTTCATCATGCCTATACCTGATTGTAGGCTTTTGATGTTGTTGATGAAGCCACTTCTTTAGAAGTCTATTATGAGGGACTTGATAGTCTGACAACTACCTTCATGAAGTGGAGAAACAACCCTCCTACCACTCTAATTGATGCATATGCAAAGGCTGTGAAGGTTAGCACTGCTTTAAGACAACATTTATCTGGGACTTTACTGTCACTAGGACCCACTGCTCACCCTGGGCAGGTCCCAACCCTCAATTAGGGTCTCGCTAATCACACTCCTATCATGAATCCAATACCTTAGTTTTCTTTGGTTCCTCACCCAGGACCTCCTGTGAGTCAAGTTCCACTCGTAATTAGCTACCCCCAACAAAATGTAAATCAGCCTCTTCATCCACAACCTCGGACTAGTTTTCCCAAATATTTGCAGAATTCTAAAGTACTAAACCAGTCACTGAATACCAGTACTGCAGTAGCATATCCCCAAAATAATGCGAGTCAGCCTCAATATAGATATCTTGATAAGGAGAGACTGGATGAATTGACTGAACAAGTGAAGAAGCTGAATATGGAGGTAACTTATTTGAGGAACCAGAATAGTCAACTCAAAGCTTCTCAAAGAAGTATGCAGTCCAATCATAACAGAGAAAATTGAGAAATTCAACAAGGACAACACTTTGATAGAGGTCAGCATCCCGAAAGAGGATATAATAATGACAGAGGGCAGAATTATGATAAGGGACAATCTTCAGGACAAAACTTTGATAGGGGCCAGGCTGGTGGACAAGGGTTTGACAGGAGACAACCACCCAGACAAAACAAAACTTGGAATACAAGGCCTAAAAATGGAGGTGTCCCCACCCCATTGGATCAACTAGTCAATCAAGAAAAGCCTCCAAGTGGTTTATACCTAGCTGAGGTTGCTTTATCAGGATGGTGTAGGCTCCATAAAACAAGTCAGCATTCTAAATTAGACTGTCCAGAATTTCAGATAGCAGCTTCAATCTTCCATTATGAGGTGGAGAACAATGCAAGTAGTCAAAAGATTGTGCCATCTACTCCCTATGATTCATCAGTGTTGGTACTCAATCATGCTCCTTTTCCCCAGAGCAAGGAGAATGTACCCAAGGAGGAATCAAACCAGCTTAAAGAAGAGGTAGATCAAGTGTGCAATGGAGATGAGATTACACAGTTGTTCAATGAAAATCCAGTTAATGACAATGGCCCCATGGATGAAGAAGAAACTTATGTTGAAGTGGTATAGACATTCCAATGGCCTGTTAAAAAATATGATCTGAGGGATATGCCACACAAATGTCCATAGGATGGAGGCCCTTTCACCACTTCCATTCCTCCAAACAACTTCACCACGCCTCCAGATCCCAATTCCAGCAATAATCCACCATATCCTCATGTGCCTAAACAATACCTATCAAAGGAAGGACAAGCACAAGTTGATCCATCGAAAGGAAAGAGTCTTGAAAAAAACAAAGACAGGGTGGTGGAATGTCCCAAAGAGGCTTCTATTGATCTGAGTGCAGAACAACTGGCCATATACATTGTAGAAGAAATCAAGAAGCTAAAGGTAAGTCTCTCTACATATGAATTATTGAGAGTCCCAACTATTAGAAATATAGTTTTAGGAGCTTACAATGAAAATTCAATATCACAAGATAAATCAGTCAGTGAGAGTGTCAATAAAGCATCTAGTTCTCAACTAGTAAAAGGCCAAAACAAGAATTATAATCAGGTCCACATACCACCTTGGAGATAAAGGGAAAGAAAAAGATAGAACTCAAGTTGCACAGGTAGATACTCCCTTGACTCTGTTCCAGGGGAAAATAGACACTCCTCCATTTCTGATCTTTGTCCACATATTTGGTAAGAACCTGCACAATTGCTTGTTGGATTCAAGTGCTTCTACCAATGTAATGCCCTTTGGTGTCTGTAGAGCCTTAGGTATTACTCCTGCTGATTCCCAAAAGAAAGTTACTCAATTGGATCAAATTGAGGTTAATGTTCTAGGGAAATTGAACATGATTCATATGCAGGTTGCCTTTGACCCTAGAATTCAGCAAGTTATTAATATACAAGTGGCATACATACCAGATGATTATGGTCTAATTTTGGGAAGAGACTTTACTAGAGCCCTGAATGGATATGTATCAACTGATCACTCTCATATGTGGCTTCCCTGGAAGGGAGTGCCAAATCATATCAAGATTGAAAGAGAGCCTAGGATGAAATATATGATTATAGAATATCAGAACACTTCGAATGAGATTTTGATATCAAAGGTGAGCATGGGTAATAACGTCCTTGTGACCCCTTTTGAGGAATCTGATGTAGAAGAGGTCCTTATGCTACATACACTACCTATTGATCTCACAGCAGAATCTAGTAGTACCGGAGCTTTGGTGGAACCAGTTGAAAATGATGATGATCCTGAAGATAATCAGTTCAGTTTGTTAGATAGTTTCCAGGAATTCATTCAAAAGTTTATTGAAGATCAGGTTCAGTTGGGTAGAAGAATGAATTTTGTAGAATTACTCTTTCCAAATTGGTGTAGAGTTCATAATGCTTCCCACTCTGAACTGGATTGCTGCTTGTGCTAGACTATAGTGGAACAAGTGCATAAATGTATCAACCCTACTCTAGCAGTCAAAATCAATATTCAGAGCATTCAAGAGGACCCTAAAGGAAAGAAAGTGATGCTCCCTGAAGAACCTTCCAACAACAACAGTGCAAGAGATACAACAAGGAAGTTTGCAGTTGCTAGTTGTTGGACCTTAAGATTTGATGGATCCAAATCAAAGCAAGGAGTTGGGGCAAGATTTGAGCTAATTAGTCCAAGAGGTAAAACATTATTTGCTACTCATAGACTTTAGTTTCATTATACTAATAATGTAGCAGAGTATGAGGCTTTGATTCATGGGTTACTCATGGAACTAAAGAAAAAGGTTAAGATTCTGCAAGTCTTTGGGGATTCTGAGTTAGTGGTCAAACAAGTCAGGAGGCAGTACTCATGTCATGATCGAAGGATAACCAATTATAGGCATAGAGTATGGGACCTTATTGAAGGATTTGATGCCTTCAACATTCAGTTGATACCATGCAATAGGAACCAAACAACAGATTCCCTTGATCAAGCGGCTAGTATGTTGCAACCTTTGTCTCTCTCTGGACTGAAGAAATTTACAGTGGAACTAACTCCAAAACCTTCAATACCTAACAATGTTACAAATTTCTAGGTATTTGAGGATAATAAGCATATTTTGGATTTTATCACGAGTTTAGATGTCTTTGCTTCTCAAATTATTCATGAAACTGAATCCCAAGAAACAAAGATGGATTTAGAAGGGGTGATTAACTTGAAGACTAATACTATTCCAAGGGGAATGGTGCAACTAGAAAGGATTTTTTATCTGGACAAGGTTAGAGATCAAGAGCAAGATGCTAAGAAGGAGTCTATTAGTGGACAATGTGAAACATACAACATGGGGACTCAAGATGATGTCACAAATGTATTCATTAGCAAAGTGTGTACTCCAGAGGAGAGGAAAGGAATAATTGATGCATTACATACATTTCAGGATGTGATAGCTTGGAGTTATGAGGACTTGAAGACCTATGACACATCAATTATAACTCACACTATCCCTCTTAAGCTAGGAGTGAAACCTTTCAGGAAGAGGCAAAGACTGATTAATGCCCTGCTGAAGCCCATAATTGAAAAGGAAGTGTAGAAGCTAATGTCTGCTAGAATCATATTCCTAGTTAGGCATTCGACTTGGGTTGCAAATCTGGTTCTTGTAAGGAAAAAGAATGGTGAAATTAGACTGTGTGGATTTCAGGAACCTTAACAAAGTGTTAGAAAAGGACAATTATCCAATACCCTCGCTGGATGAAGTACTTTAGATTGTCAATGGATCTCAAATGATGTCCTTCCTGGATGGCTACTATGGATACAATCAAGTTATGGTACAATATGAGGACAGACATAAAACTTTTTTCACCACCAAGTGGGGTACTTTTTCCTACAGGAGGATTCCTTTTGGTTTGATTAATGTTGGAGCCACATTCCAGAGGGTTATGGACATTGCTTTTAAGGACATAATTGGTAAATGCATAATCATTTATATGGATGATCTGACAGTCTTTTCCAAGAAGAGAGGTGATCACATAACAGACTTGTGCAAAGTGTTTTAGAGGTGTAGGGAATTTGGTATATCTCTTAATCCAAAGAAATGCATCTTTGGAGTTACTAAGGGAAAATTGTTGGGACATGTCATCTTTGAGAAAGGCATTGCAATTGATCCTGAACGAGTGGAGGCCATACTTAAGATTCAACCACCAACTAGCAAGAAAGAAATGAAGTCATTCTTTGGAAAAATTAACCTTTTTAAGGAAGTTCATCACTGGATTCGCTAAAATAGTCAAGCCATTGAATGCCATGTTGAAGCACGAAGCTAAGGTTGAATGGAGTACAGAGAATTTGCAAAAATTAAAAGAGCTATTGTTGGAGCTCCAATTTTGGTGAGTCCTGATTATGATAGGCCATTTTACATATATTCATTTGCTTCTGATCACTCATGTGTTGGCATGTTGACCCAAAATTCTGATCAAGGGAATGAGCACCTCATAGAATTTATGAGAACACCATTGAAAGATGCAGAACTAAGGTATCCAAGTGTGGAGAAGCAGGCCTATACCCTGGTCAGAGCTGTGAAGAAGTTTAGGCACTATGTTCTCAAGAACAAGGTCTTTGCAATAGTTCATGATCCTGTAGTCAAGCTATTGTTGATGCAGAATGAGCTAGGAGAATGCAGAGAAAAGTGGGTGAGCATGTTACAGGAATACGATATAGAGATTCAACTGATGAAGCTGGTAAGAGGGCAAGGAATCACGAGGACAATGGAAAAAATGGGTCCTAATCTTGCAGTCCAATAGTACAATCTTGAAGATGTTTCTCCAGGGGAATGGTATGATATCATTCATTATCTTCTGACTCAAAGGAGTCTAGACCATCTTAATGCAATACAGAGAAGGGAATTGCATTTGAAGAGTGAAAATTTCATGCTGAAGGGAGTTGTCTTATATAAAATGAATCATGAAGGTGTCTATTTACGATGTTTGGGGCATCAAGAGGTGGACAAAGTCATGGTGAAATTTCATGATAAATATGGTACTGGCCATGGATCTGCACCGTCCACTACAAATTAGATTCTGAGAGCTGGTTATTATTGGGCCACACTATTCAAGGACACACACAATCATGTCAGAGTGTGTCATGTGTGTCAAACTATAGCAACCAGAGAGAAGTATGCAACACTCCCACTTCAACTAGTCTTTGAGGTAAAACCTTTTGCATAGTGGGGATGGACTTCATAGGTCCAATCAATCTGCCCTCCTCTATAGGACACAGGTATATTCTTACTGTTACTGATTATTTCATGAGATGGACTAAAGCTCTTACATGCAAACAATGTACTTCTGAAGTGGTAATCAATTTCATTGAATCGGGTATTATTAATCACTTTGGATGTCCTATGTCTTTGTTTTGTGATAATGGTCCTACATTTGCATCATTAAAATTTTCTAACTAGGCCTTTGATCATGGAATTATAATTAAATTTGCATCCAATTATTACCCTCAGGGTAATGGTTTGGCTGAGTCTTCCAATAAGAATCTCCTGACTGTTATTCACAAGCTGTTAGAAAGGAATTCTAAGGACTGGCATACCCAGCTTTGGTTTTCTGCCTGGGCTGATCGCACAAGGCACAAGGCTTCCATAGGAATATCCCCTTACCACCTGGTTTATGGGTTAGAACCTGTGCTTCCTATTCAGTTAAGAATCCCCACCCTACAGTTCATTAATGAATATTATGATGAAGGGGATAAGTGAGAAGCCAAACTTGTTGAGTTTTTACACCTTGAAGAGAAAAGAGATGAAGCCCTTGAAAACTTTTCCAAACATCAGGGGGTAGTCAAAAGATGATTTGATAGGAGAGCCAAGGTAAAAGCCTTTAGAATCTCCGACTTGGTTCTTTACTGGGATAAAGCCCATGACTGTAAGGGAGAACATGGTAAATTTGACAAACTTTGGCTTGGCCCTTATCAGATTTCAGAGATCCTAAGAGATAATGCTTTTCACTTGAAAACCCTTACTGGGGAGGATATTCCACTGCCTGTCAATGGGCAGTATTTGAAGCATTACTTCCAATCCTAAGTTTTTTACAACTCTTTTCCTGTACATAGTTAGAATAGGTTTCCTTTCTATTTGCTTTGCTTTGCTTTGGTTAGAGTAGGTTTCCTTTTCTTCTTTTCTTTTGGTTTGTTTTCGTTTTGGTTAGTTTAGGTTTGCATTTGGTTTGGTCTTTTTTTGCTCTGCTCTTGCTTTGGAGGTTTTCTTGTTTTCTTTTGGGTGTGTTACACCTACATGGCAATCATGTTATTATCTGGGATTATTCTAAATATTTCTTTTACAAACTTCAATATTTTCCTGGAGTCATTTGGTGAAAGTCCTCTATTTGGTGTCATATGTATTAACTATTTTGAGTGGATAAGCTAGGGATTAAGTTAAATCTAGAATGTATTTGGGTCTTACATTTTACACAGATCTTTTAAAATTCCAAGGTTGCAAGGGGTTTCTATGAAGTCTGTTTAGGTGAAAAATCTTATATTCTACTTCAGTGCCACTATGATTCCCAGCCCTGAGTGTGACCTTCATTGTTCACAGGTTGAAACAAAAGTGAAAAGAAAAGAAATATCAAAAAGAAGAAAAAGAGAAAATGTTGAGAATAAAAAAAAACAAAATCAACTTATCAGGAGCATCCAGGTATCTCTATCAAGGCTATGGACGCCTGCCTGGCAGTAGAGCTATGCTTGGGGGGATCACAATGATAACCTCAATGGGCCTATGAATGCCTGACTGGAAAAGAGGCTCTACCCAGGTTTCTTTTGGAGTTTGAATATTTATGTAGCCTACTCAAACCAAATTTGATCCTCACTACAACCAAGGAAAATGGGAATGAATCCATATGCACACACTTTGACCCGAGTACAAGAATGGTTTGCTTATCCCTAAGTTTTTAAACTCTGCCAAATTGATGACCTAATGTAGGGACTGAAACCAGAGATTCTGGGTTCTTGATTCTAGTTTGTCACTGAAATGCTCTGGAGCATTTTCCCAGTAGAGTCGCCATTCTACTGATGGTGTTTTCTACACAACAACTCAGACAAAATATAGTATCCTATCTCTCTTAAAAGGTAAATCTCTATCATCAAGCCTCAAGAGATAACCCCAAGGTCTCTAATGTCAGGTCTTGACAATGTATAAACAACTCAGTGATAAATGTGAAAATGCTGGTAATCACAAAGGGACCTTACTACAAGCAAATATTGAATCCTTAGATTTATCAAATCTAGCAATATGATGATACTTCCAATCCTAAATCTAACCCAAATGATAAAGAAATAGAAAAAGAGATAAGGATTTAGAGAGATTCTTAAATTTAACACTAATCCTAGGATTAACAATGCAAATGATGAAACACTTGAAATGGATCAATCCCTCAGAAACTGATTTCTGCTTGACCCGAATGAATCTGTAATCTTACAAAAATAGTGCAATCTTCTAAGGAATTAAAGATTTTCAGATCATGAACATTCATTCAAAACAATCCTATTGTAATCGAAATGAACAAGCATCCACAATTGAACTAAGCATAATGAATATTAAAGTACAGGCTAACTTTGCAAAGCAACTAACAATCAGTTGGTTGCGAAAAGTATGGACCAGAGATTGTTGCAACACTTCAAGTACCAAATCATAAACACTATCAATTCTTCTAACATTAAACCTCACACATCTATCAAATAAACTTAAGCAATTCCAAAGATAGAATCACAAGAACCATGCTAGATAAAATTCAACACAAGAAAGACACCAAATCACAATGTCTCCACTTGCATTAAATTACGCAAAGTAGCAACAATTCCAGTATTCTATTACAACACTTGATTGCTTGAAAATAAGACTAACTACTAGCTCTAACTCTTGCTATACTACTTAATTTGCTCTAAAGTAAAACTATCTAGCCCTTACAAATGAGGCAAAATGCCATATTTATAGAAATCCCAAGATATGTTGGCCCAATTAGGGTTTACAATAATAAAATGGCCACAAACAAGTTGGCCAAGAGGAATTCAAAATAAACAAAGCGGGCATTAAATGCAAGTATTCCATCTAGGTTGGCCTGGGTTCTCCAACAAAGCGTGGTCCAATGCATGCGAAGGAAGAAGAGAAATAATGGGGAAGCACAAATTTCGATGAGGCATTGCATTAACTACCTTCCCCTTTGTCCTTATTTCGATCCACCCTATCATGCACCATCAAAAGTATCTTGTCCAGGTCGGCCACAGGTGGCATAGGTAAAACCTTAACTCTCCTCTCAATGGACTTGATATCTTCTCTTGACGACTGCTCCACCAATTTATCCCATTCTACCTTACTAGTTTGATATTTATCGATAACTGCAATATAGGTGGTCACATCATCCAACTGATGTTCAGTGACTGGGTCTTCATTGGTTGGAGAATATACATCTCGCCACCATTTTCTCAACTGTTCCAAGCTCAAATGCTTTGGTGCAAACTTCTTTCTTCCTGTCATCACCTCAAAGAAAGAAATGCATTTATTGTAGATCTCGGTTAGGGTGTTTTCAATTTTCCTCCTCTGCTTATACACCTTTAAAACCTTCTGCCTTATTTGCAAAGCTTCGTACCATTCCCAAGGTTCTGCAACTCTAGAGGAAGGAAGAATTCCATCACTCACCAACTTATCTTTAGTATACTACATGATGGTCTTGGTTTTCTGTAACAGGAGATCTACATCTTCCTTATCTTGAGCCAATACATCTTTCAACCAATTTATTGACCTCATAGCATCTCCACCGGTTGAAAGGATGTCTTTGATAGCATTATCTCCCTTAGTTTTCACCCCTTGCAACCAATTCGTTGTGGCATGAGTAGTAGTCTTTGTTCTCTCTAGCTCTATTATGGTTTCTTGTGGCAGAAAGCTTGCAACAGATGATGAGGAGCTAATAGATTGTGTGTGTGAAAAATGTATCAATGTAAATGAAATTCAAACACATATCAAATAAGACATTATATCAAGAAAGCTGAAAAATAAAACAGAATAAACAAATTGTTACTGCAGCTTCCCCGAAATCGTCTTATCTCTCTCTAACTCCAGCGTTTCATTGTTTCCAATGGCTCTCAGATCCAGCAGGTCAAGCTCAACAAAATGGACAACTAAAGAACGAGATATGAATGAAATGCATATTATACTAAAATGAAAAGATTATGAAGGGTGATTATTGAAGGAATGTTGGTTGCTCAATTTTGCAGCATAACGATGTGATGAAGATGATAGATGGTGATTGAAGAATTATTTTGACAGAGTGAAGATGCTAGAAGAAGATTCGATCCAAATGGCTTTTTAAAGGTTTGATTTATAGATTTTTTGAAGGCAAAATCTTAGTTGGCAAAGATCAACGGTCGAGATTCAATCTGGTAAGATGAACGGTAAGAGATTTTCGAAAGTCAAGTGAGAGAAGTAGAAGGTTTCCTCTTCAATTTTCGTCATTGAGATCCTAAGGGAATTTGCCGTTTTGAAGAATGAGTTGAAATGAATTTCATAATTAAATAAATAAATTTATTTAATTATATGTGAAGATGAAATTAGAAGTTTGCATAATTAAATAAGCAATATTTAATTATGTGTGAGAGACGAATTTAGAAGTTAATTTAATATTTAAACAATATTTAATTATTTGTGGAGTGGAAAAGATATTAAATTAAATATTTAATATTTAATTTAACTATGAGATGAAGGGGGTGTTCAAAGAATATTCCATTATTTGAATTCAAATATTCAAATTTAGAATAAAATGATAATTAATATAAATAAATTATAAAATTTATTTAATTTAATTAAGAGGAATATGGAATATGGTAATAATTAAATAAAGTTATTTATTTAATTAAGGTAGAAGAATTAGAAAATGAACAATATAAATAAATAATTAAATTTATTTATATGTAGATTGAATTAGAGATTTAACTAAATAACTTGTATTTAATTAATTACCAGACTTATTATAATGTGACCATTTTTACGTGCATACATTTTTCCCTTCTTTGAGATGATGTTTGAGATGATGAGATTTTTGTCGAGTAACATCATTTCAAAGAAGATAAGGTATGGATAGAGGAGAATGGATAATGATAGAAAGATAGGATGATGGAATGATGATGCCCCCTCGAGAGGATAGGCGGGTTGAACAAACATGGGTAGGCTCTCGAAATGAAATGATAAGGATAGACAGGATGATGCAAGATAGAAAGTGGATGAAGGAGAGGAATGATACATTATGCTGCAATGAAGGTGAGCAACCATGATGTTTGATATAGCACTAGACGTTATGCACCAAGATATAAGGACCAAGGTGACAATGTGTCTCATGCCCCAGCTTAATACAACCTTGTCTAGACGTATGAGGAAGTAGACTTAGAGCATTAAAGTCCTAATGCACAAAAGGTATGATATGACCTTAGATGCAAAGGATAGTGCAAAAAGCTATTCCAACATACAAAAGATATGAATATTAGCTAGAATGATATGGATTTGATACAAATGCAAGATAAAATGATAACACACACAAGCAAGCAAGCAAGCATGCACAAATGATACAAAAACAAACAAGGTAGTGCCCCTGTCAAGCTATAAACCGTTGATTGATTGATTGATTGATGATGATGATAGTGTTGTCATTGTGGGGAGCGACATGTCCCTAGAGCAACACAAGGATGATGATAATTGATTGATTGGTTGATTTGGTTTACGACAAGATTAGGACCAAGACCAAAGGATGTGATTGGATAATTTGACAAGATTGATTGACTTGATTGGGATGAATTAAGGACTGACTTACATTTGGATTACTGCTTGGATTGATTTGAAGATGATTGATTTGGTTGATCTGAAGAAACTGTATGTAATGATATGATGATTGATTGAGTTGGTTGAATGGGTGAATGATTGGATTGAGGTATTGATTTGATTGGAATGATTTTTTTTGATTGGATTGATGAAGAAATGAATTGATTGGAAAAAAATGATTAGATTGATCAGAAGAAGTGATGTGGTTTGATTTTATTGCTTGGATTTTTGTTGGCTATTTGATTTTTTCAATTTTTTCCATTTTATGATTTTTTTGGACTTTTGAAATGTTTTAATTTTTTTTTGGACTTTTGAAATGTTTTATTTTTTGGACTTTTGAAATGTTTTGATGTTTTGGATTTTGAAATGTTTTGATGTTTTTGGATTTTTGAAATGTTTGATTTTTTTGGATTTTTTAAATGTTTTGAATTTTTTTTTTTTGTATTTTTGAAATGTTTTGAGGTGTCAAAGGATGAAAATTTGAGTAGCCTTTGTGCTAGATACCAATGACAAGGGGAAAACCAAGTCTAGGTGTAAGGAGATAAATGGGATTGATGGATGAAAGGGTGGGTGATGGGATAAGGGATAAAAGGCTCATGATATATGGATGGATGGAAAGGATAAGTCATAGTGAATGAAATGGATGTATGCATCATAAGAGAGCAAGGATGTGATTTCCAAAGACCATGTCACATAGGAATAACATGCCCCATTCTAGGTACAATAATTAGGATTTTTCATGACAAAACTTATGACAATAGGATAATGATAGGTTTTTTTGGAAGGATGAGGTATGTCAAGAGATACCCAGAAAACATGTTTCCACATTTTTCCCCTATGTCTTCATTAAGATCAAAAGGAGAAGGGTGGATGAATGGACTCAATATGATAGGTATGTATGATGGCTAAAGATGGTAGGTAGGATGGAAATGATATGATATGAAAAGGATAGGTTGGATAGATAAGACATTGTGCCCCCAAGTGTAAGTGACATAGAAGATAAACCTACACATGACGCCTATTTGCTAGGTTTTCATCATGGTACTTATCTAGGGCACCTGTTTACCAGGTTTTCACCATTGGATGAAGGGATTTCTCTTTACTCTTTTTTCTTTTTTTCTTTTTTCCTTTTTTTTTTTGTAATTTTGGATAGGAGAAGGGGAATATGGATAAGAGGGACTCAAATGTCTAGTTGTATGAAATTTGGTAGTCCCACTAGATATGGATGTCATTACATGGACCATGTCAAATGTCATTATGCTCATAGATGTTGGTAAGGAATTGCATGAGTGTGAGATGGATTAGGTAGATGGAAAATTATGAAAGGCTTATGCAAGAATGAATTGGGAATAGTGGATGATGATGTGGATTGAATAGGACTTGTGCAAAAGGATGGATGAAAGGTTTATGCAAAAGCATGGACCATAGGAAGGTGATTGGGAAGATATGTAGGATAGTAGTTGAAGGATGAGGAGATGGAGGTATGTGGAATTGTTGTGAAATGGAAGGGAACCATGACCAATGGTTGCACACATTGTGATAAACATTGAAGCTTTTGATGTGGATGCGGTGTAGGAAGCAATGAAGATGTTTGCTTAGGAGGTGGTGGATGAAGTGCTTTTGGTACCCACATAGACTTAGTATTTTTATGATTTTTATTTTGCTTGTGGGTTTTAGGAATTTGAGACTTTTGAATGGAATGAGAGTGTGGGATGGAAGTGGATGGTTGGGATTTTTGTGATGTGAATGCCTCATTTGACTTGATTTCTTTTTTCTTAGGTACCCAAACCATTTTAGTTTTGGCCTTTACTTTTGGAGGTATGGGCTTATATAGCTTTTTAGATGTATTTTGCTTTGAATTTTTGTATTGATGTCCTAAGGCATGAGAACCCTTAGAATTTTTGACTTTATAGGTAGAGGCATTGAAATTATTGTTTTTGAATCCCATGGGTATGGTGGAATAGGTGGAAGCTTCATGTTTATACAATATGTGCATTGATTGGTTATGATTAGGAATGTTAGGGTATTTATGGATGGAGGGATAAGAGGATTGAATGGTAGGGATATTAGGTGTTGGGAGAAGTGGAGGTATATTAGATGGAGGGATATTAGGAGTTAGAAGCAATGGTGGCAGATTTGATGGATGGATATTAGGAGTTGGAAGAAATGGTGGTAGAGTGGATGGTGGAAGGTGTATGGTCACATGCTTTTGACATTTCTAGGATGATGGAGGTGGAATTGCAACATATGTTTTAGGCATATGATAGGCTTTATGATAGAAAGTGGACTTAGGATGCATGGAGGAAGTACCAACATCTTTAGGTTGTTGTCTTTGGGGTGTAGGTCCAAGGCCATAAGAGCATGGAGGGACTTTGACATGGATGGGCTCCAAAATACTTTGTTTATGAAGGTCTAGACCTTTACCTTGATGGTTCATGTTTTGGAGTGTGCAATGGAAAATGGGACTAGGTGTAGGTGAAACACTAGACATGAGTTCCTTATTGGATGGAGAAAATGAAGAAAGGGAAGATAATGGTTGTTGTTGTTCTAAGGAGGAACAGTCATGAATGAGGGTGGAAAAACCAATAGGATATGATAGAGGACTTTCAATGGGGTCGATAGTGGGTGATGGAGGATCATTAGGATCTTGATTAGCATTATGTTCACTTAGATCCAATGTATTTGTGTGATCTTCTATGTGTGTTGGGGAGGAATATGTCTCATCATGGGAAGTGGATTTTTGTGTATCATGGATGGGTGAGGTGGAAAGCTCTTGACCATGGAATGCACAAAGTTGGCTAAGAGGATCATCATGGTCTTCTTGATCATAAAAGGGGTCTTCATCAAAAATGGAAGATTGATCATGAATATTATTAGGTATGTTATGAATGGAATCATTGGGAGGGTGTTGATCTTTATGTGGATGAGGGGGTAATGTTTCCTCATGTTTAGGATTGTTCTCTTGACATACCTCATGACTTATTTGAATGGAGGTGGAATGGGATGACTCTTGAATAGGCTCGACATGTTCTTGATGGTCAACAACATAGGAGCATGATAGAGGGTGACTTGGACTTACGAGGGGAGACTCTGGAATTGGATCAAGTGGTT
Source organism: Sequoia sempervirens (assembly GCA_007258455.2). Classification (NCBI taxonomy): domain Eukaryota; kingdom Viridiplantae; phylum Streptophyta; class Pinopsida; order Cupressales; family Cupressaceae; genus Sequoia; species Sequoia sempervirens. The sequence goes on from VDFB02138428.1 coordinate 365,796, forward strand.
GTGGATGACATGGTTGGCTTGAAGGAGTTGGCATGATGTTTGATGACTCTTTTGTATGTTCATGAATATGTGTTGAATGACATGGTGAAAGTTGATTCCTTGCTCATAGCCCTTGGGTCACATCCTTTGGAGGTGTAGGGGTGGAAGGTGTTGGCTTAGGGTTTTGATTTTGATTGGATGATGGTGTGATAAAGTTATAGGGTGCATGTGCTAGATTGGTATTCCCCTTGTCAATGGTTGCATTAGAATATGAGGAAGTTTGGCCTTGTTGCAAGGTAAAACTTAGAGTCACATGTGTTTGTCATGATGTGGCTTGATAGGTTGATGTGGCATTGACATGCAAAGAAGTGGATGGATTAGATTGGTATGAGGTGGAAGCGGATGACACATTAGGTTGAGGTGGCATTGGTTGATAATGAATGGATAGGGGATGATGTTGAGGTTGTTGGATTTGAAAAGTGGCAATGAATTGATTGGCTTGAGCTAGGAGGTGTTGGATTTGAGGTGATTTAATTTGTTGAAAGTTTTGGAAGAAGGTTTGAAGGCTTTGTATTGTTTGATGGTCTAGGGGTTTGGGTATTTGGTGAAGTGTTTGAAGGAGGTTTTGAAGTTGAGATGCTAGGTCTTTGTTTTCCAATGTGGGCATGGTGTCACACATGTGTGTAAGCTCTTGCATATCGATTTGTTCCTCAAAGTATGTAACATCGTTCATGTCATCATTAGAGGTGGTAGGAGAAGCCCCTCAAAGTCTGATTCTATGTTCTGGTTTTGTTTCATGATTTGAACTAGAGAAAGAGACTCCTTGAATTATGACTTTAGGCTTAGGTTTTGTCTCATGATTTGGCCTAGAGGGATAGCCTCCTTGGATTATGATTTTGGGCTTATGATTAGGATTGGGCTTGTTTATGATTATGACCATTTTGACAAGTGGTGATGGTGATGATGTGGAATGATTAGATTGGATGACTTGATTGATTAGGATGAAATGGATAGGATGTGAATGTGTTGGAAGAACGTGTAGAGTGACTTGTCTTTATGTGTTTGGTGTTTAGCTTGATTTGGCAATGTTTAAATGAATGATCACACATGCACACACATAAATCACTCACGCAAGACACATAAGTAAGTTTGAATTTTGGAATTTATGAATGTGATTATTAAGCACACATTTGAAGAAGACACATCAACAAGCCCTATGACTAGTCAAGTGGGGTATGGCCAATTAGGTCTCAAGCTAGTCTGCACAAGGTTGACTAAGGAATGATTTGAAAGAAAAATCCTACCACACAGCTGGGAGAAAGGGGTAACCCACCCTTCACCTTCACTTCCCAAAGGTATAAAGTTCTTTGGGGCTTAGCCAAGAGTGATAAAATTTTAACTCCCAAACAAGCATGTCTTTCAATTCACACTTTGATTGAGGTCGTCCCCAGGGGTGATGAAATCCCCTAGTAGGCCTCCTATGAAGGGTTTGACAAAAGCAAACCAAGTGAGGTGTTTGTGATCACACACACACTTGATTCACACTCACAATTATTAATCGACCCTTAGAAAATTGAAATGTGTGCAAGAAAGCAATGAAGCACTCATTATTTTTAGATCCCAAATCAAATGTGTAGGAAGACAGTGATTAATTTTAGACCCAATTTTTGAAGTGTGATTGAAGACAAGATTCGTTTTAAACCAATTTCAAATATGTGATCAAACAAGATTTGATTTTATGCTCCAAACTGAAATGTGTGGCAAACAAGATTAAGAGATTAAAAATAGAATATGTGCACCTAATTATTCACTTTTCAATTTGATTTTTTGAGTGATCCCAATGCTTTTCCAGCTCTGTATGATTCACCAACAAGTTGCCAAGATAAAAAGAAACAAATTAGAAATCTTCTAGAACAAAAGTCTTATGTGCTGAAGAATATATAAAAATTTGATAACTTTAAATCTATAAAAGTTGATAAATCCCAGCACCATTAGATAGCTTATGAAATTCTACCCCAAATCAAAAAAAAAAATGCTGAAAAAGACTAAAAAATGACCAAGATATGACCATTTTAAGATTGACTAAAAAATATGCAGAAACAGTGATATATGCGCTAAAACAGAGGATGTATGTGCCAGAAAAAGTCCCATATGCACTAAAAGAATTCCCAGATGCGCTAAAGAATTTTTATTTTTTTTTACAATTTTTTTAATGAAATGGCGTATGCGCCGAAACAGTCTCTGGATGTGCCGAAACAGTCCCTGGATGCGCCGAAACAGCTCCTAAATGTGCCAAAAGACCTGCAAAAGCACTGCTAAACTCCCTGGATGCGCTACGGAAACCCTCAAATGCGCTAAAACGAGAATTTTTGTCAAAAAGTCAAATTCCAGAATGTAAAACCTGTCAGAAAACCTACAAGTAGATATTAAAAATGGGGCAAGGCCCCACGATGGGCACCATTTTATGTGTGTGTGAAAAATGTATCAATGTAAATGAAATTCAAACACATATCAAATAAGACATTAAATCAAGAAAGCTGAAAAATAAAACAGAATAAACAAGCTGTTACTGCAGCTTCCCCGAAATCGTCTTATCTCTCTCTAACTCCAGCGTTTCGTTGTTTCCAATGGCTCTCAGATCCAGCAGATCAAGCTCAACAAAATGGACAACTGAAGAATGAGATATGAATGAAATGCATATTATACTAAAATGCAAAGATTATGAAGGGTGATTATTGAAGGAATGTTGGTTGCTCAATTCTGCAGCATAACGATGTGATGAAGATGATAGATGGCAATTGAAGAATTATTTTGACAGAGTGAAGATGCTAGAAGAAGATTCGATCCAAATGGCTTGTGAAAGGTTTGATTTATAGATTTTTCGAAGGCAAAAGCTTAGTTGGAAAAGATCAATGGTCGAGATTCAATCTGGTAAGATGAACGGTAAGAGATTTTCGAAAGTCGAGTGAAAGAAGTAGAAGGTTTCCTCTTCTTCAATTTTCGTCATTGAGATCCAAAGGGAATTTGTTGTTTTGAAGAATGAGTTGAAATGAATTTCATAATTAAATAAATAAATTTATTTAATTATATGTGAAGATGAAATTAGAAGTTTGCATAATTAAATAAGCAATATTTAATTATGTGTGAGACGAATTTAGAAGTTAATTAAATATTTAAACAATATTTAATTATTTGTGGTGTGGAAAAAATATTAAATTAAATATTTAATATTTAATTTAACTATGAGATGAAGGGGGTGTTTGGAGAATATTCCATTATTTGAATTCAAATATTCAAATTTAGAATAAAATGATAATTAATATAACTAAATTATAAAATTTATTTAATTTAATTAAGAGGAATATGGAAGATGGTAATAATTAAATAAAGTTATTTATTTAATTAAGGTAGAAGAATTAGAAAATGAACAATATAAATAAATAATTAAATTTATTTATATGTAGATTGAATTAGAGATTTAACTAAATAACTTGTATTTAATTAATTACCAAACTTATTATAATGTGACCATTTTTACGTGCATACAGATTGCAAGGGCTTCATCAAGTCCTGTAGGTACTTCTTTAATTTCTCCTTCTCCTTCTTCAATTCTTGCTTGGTTTACACCTCCTTCCTCAACCTACCCAAGGTCATAATACTAGATCCCTCATATTCTTCAATCTCTTGTTCCATGGAAGTAGGCCCTAGGTTGATAGTCTGCACATTATAATCACTTCTAGTTACATCATCTCTATTCTTATCAGGAGTAGGAGTAGCAATGTGAACCGCCAGGCTATTATTTACTTCATCTCTCTCAATAACATGAAACATCCAATTCTCAAAAACACCAATACTCTTCAACCCTACCACCCTACTGAGAAGGGTGATAGCATCATAGTATTCCTTCTTGAATTTAGCCCTGAACAATTGTTTTGGCAGCTTGGAAAAGTGAGACTTAGGCTTCTCCAACTAGGAATTGATGACCTGTTGGGATTTAATGGTATCCTCCTCATAGAACTTCTTTGTCATATCCATATCAAAATCCACCACATGAGACCTCTTTGGCATGTCAAAGGTTTGGGCTATAGATACAAGATTTATATTTTCTAGAATTCTCCCTTGGGGACTAACTATCCTTTGTGTACCTTTGCCATAGTGTCTAGTGCACTCGAGCACCAATTCATAACACTGTACTATAGGAGGGAATCTAGCTACATGTTCTAACCCTTATTCGAACATTCTTCTAGGCAGCAAAGGAAGGTTCTGTGCTGCCATCCTAGTCTTGAACTCTTCATAATCCCATAGTCCAACATTAGTATCAGTTACCTCTGACCAGATGGAAGTAAGCTTGCTCTTAGGAATTCTTCTCTTGATATCCATCTTGATTCTTTCTGCCTCAGAAACAGAAGACCCCTCTACACTTGGATCCATCACTCTACCCTTGGTTTCACTTGTCACTGCCTTACTTGATTCAACCTGCATCCAACAAAGAAACCATAATAAAGATAACATGGAACCCAAGTTAATTAATCACAAATGGCATATTCAATGTCAATATAAGTCCCATGATAAGCAAAATGCTCCAAAACCTCATAAAATTAATCATATCAAAGTTCAGGTTTTCAGTCCTCCTGCAGAATCCAGGCTAGAGAGGAATTTCAGAAAATTCCCGACTAGGCAGATTTTAGCGAAATAAACACAAAAGCATCCAATAATCATTTAATCAATTGTCATTAACTAAGAAACAACATGATACATCTTTAAATAGTTCATATTGATCATACAATGCATAATCATCAACTAATAAATCATGTTATTTCTCAGTTCTTCATTTTCCACAAAGTTTCAGAGAATTCCGCCTAGGATGGATTTCTACGAAAATAACAATATCTTACGAATTCTGGAAAAATGAAGGAACAAAGGAAATTTTAGGAAAATCTAGAGGGAATGAAAATCTATGAAGCACGCACAACTCCGAATCATCACACATTTCGGGAAAACAAAGAGAAAATGGAAAATCAGGGAAATCTGCCAGCGAAGGAAAATCCCAAAGTTGAAGGAAAACTCAAATTTCCAGATATTGATGTTTTCTCATGAATTCACTCAAATTGATCGAACAATCACTAATTTGAGAATCTTGGGCTTGAAACTAGCTTGATTTGAACCTCCTACAGATCATCTTTAAATTCAAGGCTCATCCTAGAGTAAATCGAGAGGAAATGGTGAAGCCCTAAACTCAAAACCCTAAAATTCCACTATGAATGCATAGGACAAGATTGGGATTAGCTTACTTGATTTCTAGGTTTTCAAAAGGTTCCTTATGGCATACACAAGTGAGCTACCTTATGATGAAACCGAAAGGAAAGCTCAAAAAAACTCACTTGGGAATCATCAATCTAACAAAACCGAGCAACCCTAGCTTCAAATGTTCAATGCCCAAAAATATAGAAATTCAAACTCCAAGCACACTCAGGACACCAAAGAACCACTCACATTCAACAATTAAAAGCAAAGCAATGAAGACATACTATTGATGAAGTGAGACTTGATTACAACAATGACAGATAACAATCCTTAGCACCCCAACAAACAACAACAATTATGATGACGCCTAGGAAAATCACCACCAAATCCATAAATCCACAAAAACAACATGCCAAATCAAGCCCAACACTCAAGATCAATATAGAACAAATGATAAATACTTAATGGCATGACACTCCCCAAAATAGATTTAATACCTGCCGTAGAAATTGTACAAACGAGCATTAATGCAGTCGACAAGACAGACAAAACCAAAACCCAGGAACCCGACCAAGAGACGGAATTTCAGAGAAATCCGGTCACGACGGAATTCCGCGAAGTACCAAAATATTTGGATCATAGTGTAAAGCAGCCGCCACCGGGTTTTCAAGGAAACCGGGGAATTCCTCCAGGAGTGGATTTTCCCGAAAGGAGCCAAAAACTCGAAATGAGTTTAGAACATTAGATTTTCAAAGTTCTTCCTAGAAGGGGGAATTTGCACAAATAAGATAATCATTCAATCACACGTTAAGGCAACAAAACCTCCAAAACACCAAAAATGAAAGCAAAAGAGGGTCCCTGCTTTAGTGGGGCGTGTGTGCAAAAAACTGCACAACAATCCTGTACCTTTATACAAAATATTTCTAAGTGCCACAGTTTCCGAGTAACACCTTGTCAGAGTTTGTTTCATTTTTGCACTTTGGTCTCTTAAGAGATATTGTCAATGCAATATAGCTCAAACTATTCTAGCATGTTTGGGTGCAAAATAAGACCTTTCATAGCCTAAACCTACCCACCCGGATGTGTTGGAACTATCGGTTTGGTTGCATGATGAACAAAATAAAAATTATACCACCTTGCAACTTTACATTGCATGCATTTAACGCTTTTTCAATCAGCTAAATATTGGACACCATAGGAAAATGGCTTGGAGATATCACAAATTGAGAGGTTATTATAGAAGGGCCGTATGTGATCCCATACCTTTATAAAAAATGTTTCTAAATGCCACTATTTATGAGTAACACCTCATCAAAGTTTTCTACCATTTTTCACTTTGGTCACTTAAAGGATATCACTTGTGCAATGTAGCTCAGACTGTCTCAACATGTTTGGGTACAAAAAATGACCTTTCCTAGCATAAAACTACCCATCCAAATGTGTTGGAACTGTCAAGTTTGGTTGCATGATAAACAAAACAAAAGTTACACAACCTTGCAACTTTACATTGCATGCATTTGATGCTTTTTCCATCAATTGAAAATTTGACACCACGAGTGAATGAATTTAAGATATAAAAAACAAAGAGATGTTATTGTAGAGGGGCCCGACATGATCTTGTACCCTCAAAAAGAATTTTTCTAAGTTCCACGGTTTCTAAGTAACACCTCGTCAAAGTTTGCTACCTTTTTGTACTTTCATCTCTTAAGAGATATCACTGGTGCAATGTAGCTCAAACTTCTCTGACATGTTTGGGTGTGAAACGGGACCTTTCCTAATGTAAAAATATTCATCCAGATGCATTGGAACTGCTAGTTTGGTTGCACAAAAAACAAAACAAAAAATACACCACCTTACAACTTTACACTGCATGCATTTGACATTTTTTCCATCAACTAAAAATTAGACACCATGGGAAAATAACTTAGTGATATCAAAAACTGAGAGAGGTTATTGTAGAGGGGCCCTATGTGATCACATACCTTCAAATGGAATATTTCTAAGTTGCATATTTTTTGAGTAATACCTGGTCAAAGTCCGTTACCTTTTTGCATTTTGGTCTCTTAAGAGATATCATTGATGCAATGTAGCTCAAAATGTTCTGGCATGTTTTGGTGAAAAATAGGTCCTTGCCTTGCCTAAACCTACCCATCTGAATGTGTTGGAACTATCAGTTTGGTTGCACGCTGAGAAAAACAAAAATTACACCACCTTGCAACTTTACAGTGCATGCATTTGACGCTTTTTCCATCAATTGAAAACTGGACACCACAGGAAAATGACTAGGAGATATCAAAAACCGAGAGAGGTTATTGTAGAGAGGCCCTACATGATCTCATACCTTTAGAAAAAATATTTCTAAGTGCCATGGTTTTTGAGTAATACCTTATCAAAGTTTGTTTCCTTTTTGCACTTTGGTCTTTTAAGAGATATCGTTGGTGCAATGTAGCTCATAATGTTCTAGCATGCAAGGGTGTGAAACAAGATTTTTGAGCCAGTCGAAGAGTATGGAGAGTAGTGAAGGATTTGGAAGGGGTAGTTAATGAATTTTTTTCTATGAATGCCAATAAGATGTTCAAATCTAGGGTTTACAAATTCTAACTAGTTACCTTAAAAGAAATCTTAAATGACTTAGTTTTTGAAGATTATGATTTGATTTACTATTGTTGATCAACTTGGCTAGAACCTAAATATGAACTTTACAAATGACACTAAATAAATATAAGCACATGATTACCCTATATTAGAGTAGAATCTTAAAAATATAAAGAATAAAATGGACAAAAAATAATATGGTTACTGCAAATGATTCATCTTTTTCAAAATATGTGAATGTACCTTGATGCTAATATCATATGTACCTACATATTATATCATATTTTTTTACTTTTATTGGGAAAAATCCTCAATGTTACATGATGCTATCAATGATGCTTTTGCATTACTTTTCACAATCTATGTTCTTACATGCTTTCAAGTTTGGATTTCATGTAGTTTTCATACTATTTTTCATCTCTATTTTTTTCACACTTCATATACAACCAACTGAAGGGATAATGTATTATCACTAATACTCTTATGTTGA